>JAVSBV010021947.1:0-12041 GCA_033117975.1 Parotocinclus spilosoma | reverse complement strand
GACGGCTCTGCTGTGGAGATCGTCAAGAGCACCAAGTTCCTTGGAGTTCACCTGGCAGAGGATCTCACCTGGTCCCTTACCACCGGCACAATAACAAAGCCCAGCATTGTCTCTACTTCCTACGGAGGCTGAGGAAGGAACATCTCCCACCATCTCCCATCCTCAGGACACTATACAGAGGAACCACAGAGAGCATCCTGAGCAGATGCATCACTGCCTGGTTTGGGAACTGCACCGTCTCGGATCACAAGTCCCTGCAGCGGATAGTGAGGACAGCTGAGAAGATCATCGGTGTCTCTCTCCCCTCGTATTTATTGTTTATCGTTTTGTATATTATAAATTGTCCTGCATATTACTGTATTGTCTCACGTATTTATTGTGAATCGTCCTGCGTTATTGCACATGCTACTACACAAGTGCACTTTGTTGAGTAATTTATTGTTTTATGTAGCACCTTGGTCCTGGAGGAACGTTGTTTTGTTTCACTCTGTACAGTACACCACTGTATATGGTTAAAATAACAATAAAACCACTTGACTTGACTCATTATATGAGAGAGCAAACTTACAATGATTTATTGAGCACAAAAGTGAAAATTGTAAATCTTTTACCCCAGTTACTAACACTGAACTGTCCTCACTGATGGGAGACTGGGAGATCTCCGAATTCCATTTAATTTCTAGGCTAGCTCAGATTCAATCTGGATGCCACAGGCATATCTACTGCCACCTCCCACAACGCTCTCGCAGCGGGGTAAGTGTGTGATGGGTTGGTTTACATATTCGTAAGGCTAGCTCACCAGAGCACCACTCTTTACCTTCACCACGTGTCCGACAGGTTTACCCTGGGATTTATAGACAACTGGACTAGCTTAAAGAGTAAGCCTGGCCTCCTAGGACGTGACGGTGTCCATCCCATCCGGATAGGTGCAGATAATTGGGGTTAACCATCTGTCTGATAGTAGCCATGCACCGTCACCCAAACCTAACTTAACCTAAAACTGTTTCTGTTACCCCCATCAGCCCTAAACCTAAATGCACTTAAAAAGTCTGCTTTAATAAACTCAACTGTACAGAATTGTTACGTAGCTGTATAAATACAGTTCTATAGGGCCACTATAGCCCTTCATGAGAGACGGAGAGACAGGATCTAGTTCATTGGGATTACATAGTAAGTGGGTAACGACCATCACAGACTAAGGGGAATTGACCTAGAAAGACAGGTGTGAATTTGATATCTATTCAGATTCTGATAACGATAGTATTCACATTTCACCCCACACCCATTACAGGAGGAGCTTAGGAAGGACCACTACTTTTAAATGGATATATTGTGTGTTATTCTGGTACCGGGTGATCAGTCTTGCTCCACTGAATCCTCATCCCTTTTATATTTTAATACTGCATGGAATAAAGATTAACCATTTTTATCAAGTTGGAGAGACTTCCTTTTTCCTTACAGTACACAAAGCAACTCAATTTAGATGGCATTAAGAGGTCACAAACATCCAGCAGACGCGTTATGCTACGTATTTGGCCAATTTATAAAGACAAGAGCGAAAAAGTACCCTGTGAAAGCATCTGCTAAGATGTGTGAGGCCTACAAAGCATACTTCAGCATGCCTGTTGGTGACCAAGACAATTCGAGGCTATAGGTATCACCTGTAACCTGAAGGAGTGGAGCCTCTTTATAGACAGTTCATGCAAGAGCCTTAAAGCCGTGTTGCTTCACAATGGGAACAAGTATCCGTCTCTTCCTGTAGATCACTCGGTGCACCTGAAAGAGGAATACACCAGTGTCAAGATGTTGCTAGGTGCCTTAAAGTATGATGAGTACGGCTGGGAAGTTATCGGAGATTCCAAAATGGTGTCGTTCCTGATGGGCCTCCAAGGTGGTTTTACAAAGTATCCTTGCTTTATTTGCCTTTGGGACAGCCGGTGATACTGAAGCGCACTACCACAGGCGGGACTGGCCTCAGCGGACAGAGTTCTCTGTGATGAAGAACAACGTAAAGTGGGAGCCACTGGTGGACCCACGCAAGGTTCTGATGCCACCACTACACATCGAGTTGGGGCTCATAAAACAATTTGTCAGTGCTCTAGATAAGGAGTCGAGAGCTTTCAATTACCTCCAAGATCTTTTCCCTAAGCTGTCTGAAGCAAAGATCAAAGCTGATGTCTTCGTCGGACTACAAATAAAGAAGATCATAGAGCGCAGTGAATTTCCCAAGAAGCTGAACAGGAAGGAGAGAGCGGCTTTGAACAGTTTCGTCGCAGTGGTTCACGGTTTCCTTCAATCATAAAGATAAAAACTATGTACAACTGGTTCAGACTCCGATAAAGAACGATGCTGCAATGGGCTGCAGGATGTCACTCAAAATCCATATCCTTAATCTTGATAAGTTCAAAGAGAACATGGGAGCTTATTCAGAGGAGCAAGGCGAGCATTTTCACCAGGACATGATGAACTTTGAACGCCGTTACCAAGGACAATATAATGAGAACATGATGGGCGACTATATTTGGGGATCGATTTGTGAAAGTGATTTGCATTATAGTCGTAAATCTGGGAAAACCACACCCTTCTGAAGAGTTTTTGATAATCTGTGTAAATTTGTAATGCAGATAGTGTTCTTAGTCTGACTGTATGAATGAGAAGATACAAAATACACTGGTTCTATAGTGAAAATGCATAACTTTCGTTGCCGTGGTCGCAGAAGAGAAGTTTTTGATAAATGTAAGCAATTTTGGATTTGTTTTAGACATAAGCAATTGAAATATAACACTAAAAGGCTGAGAACAAAACTTGTGTTACGTTGTGAATAGGAGAGAAATCTAATATTTAATTAAGTGACATATAAAGTAGTAACCCTAAATCATAAAATAAAACATGTACTTTATCTTTATAGAATTATAGAGATTATTAATCTGATATATTTAATGTTTTATCTGATATATTTCAGATCTGTAACACATTTACCATTTATACTTAATAATAAATTAATAAATAAATAATGATGTGATTTTAAACATCTGATTCTAATCCTGATTTAGTACTAAAATATTTGATTAATAAAGATGATCAGAGGAACTCCCTCCAGTTTATCACCAGATGATTATATTATAATAAAAAAATTAAATGAATGTTGTGTTTTATATATACACACCACATACACACACAGACACACAACAGTGTAACTGTGTGTGTGTGTGTGTGTGTGTGTGTGTGTGAAAGAGAGATTTACTAATCCATTTACTGGATTTACTAATCCATTTTACAGTTCCAAGTTACAGTTCCAAACATGTGAATCATTTAGTTTTTATTAATGATTAATGTCATTCCTCAGAACACAACGTATATTTTATTTAATTCTCTGAGTAACGTGGATTGTGCTGAGATAAAAAAAAGAAAATCCAGACTGTTATGAGGAAAAGGTCCCAAAGCCAGTCTCTATCATGGTCTGGGGTCGGGTCCGGACCCTTGATAAAGATCATTTATACTTATGAGATGCAGCATTAATACAGAAAAGTACAGTAAGATTTTAGAGAAACATAAACTGTCTTTAAGATCAAATGTTTATCAGGAAAATTCCTGTATTTATTAATAAGATAACGATGCTACACAAGTTATATTATAATAAAGTTTGTACTGAAACATGTAAATAATAATAATAATATAAACAGTTGGATGATAAACTGAAGGAAGTTCCTCATCTTTATTAATTATTATTTATTTATTAATTCATTATTAGGTATAAATGGTAAATGTGTTACAGATCTGAAATATATCAGATAAAACAATAAATATATCAGATTAATAATCTCTGTAAATCTATAAAGATAAAGTAGATGTTTTTATTTTATAATTTATAAATTACTATTTATTATCAGTGATAATATAACTTTAATATGTTAGATCACATAGACTGGACCAGTACACTGTGTTTATAACTTCTTTATTTAGTGTCCTAATACTTTTGGAGCTGCTTGTATAAGAATAAAGTTTCTCTATAAACAGTTTTATCTTCTGATTAATCTTTATTAAATGCCTGTTCTTGTTTTCCCCAAACTACGAGTAACAAAACATGACTTTATACAGAAGTTTAAACCGGTACAGATTTACCATTTATCATGTAGAAACTCTAAATACAGTTAGTATAAATAATGAATAATAATCTATTATAGTGTATTATGGGCGGGGCTTATGTAGCTGCAGGTGTTGTTCCTCCACTCAGTTCTGAGATACTGAAATTGTGCTTTAAGTGTAAGATCCTGCTCTTTTATAGCAGATTTCAGTATCAACTGTTATGATCACCAACAATTCCTGTTCTTAATGACTTTATTATTATTATTATTATTATTATTATTATTATTATTAATATTACCTGTCCTTCACACCTGGATGAATTTGATAGATCAGTAGATTGTATCTCTTAGAATTTAAACAGTAATTATGGAATAAACAGGAAATCATAATGTGATAAAGAATGTATAAATCTGTCTCTCTCTCTCACACACACACACACACACACACACATACACACACATACATGCACATTGTAAATTACACAAAATTACAAAACAGAGGAAGCTCTTATCCTGCCAAAGATTTATAATTAGAGTTTTATACTACACTAATCTTGTTGTGTAATGTTTTATCAGAGCCAGTGAGAAACAATTCTCAGATTCTCAGTATCTGATTTAAAAAAACATGGTTTTTAAGCAGGAATGATAAAAACATACAGCATATGAAGGAAAAGTGCTAACAGAAGCAGAAAATGAGATCCTATCAGATGTTAAGATGTTTAGTAATATTCCATGGAATATGATTCAGATGTGTGTGTGTACTTTCTGGCTACGTGCCCATAGGTGGAGCTATTTCCTATCACTATTAAATACAGACATTCCACATAAACTGAACACCTTTCACTACTGACAGCAGTAGAAGGAAGACTTTACTTTACTCTACTCTGTTTTGCAGTACTAATTCATCGTGAGTATTCTAACGTATTATTGCATTTGCACATCGATCTATAAATTATGTGAGGAGCTCTGACAGAAACAGGCACAATTTTTAATGCTTTAAAATGACTTCTTTAAACTAGAGATTGTGTATTACAAAAATGAAATACATTATACAATTTTCTGTGCGTTTTATCGTTTTGGGGCTTTTTTAATTCCTCAAAACATGGTTAAAAAGCAACATTTTAGTCCAAAAATAAATCCATTTTTTTGGGAAGTGAAAGTTGCATTACATGATTGGAGGGGGCACTTAAAGCTCACTTTAATATAACAGGGGCGGGAGCTTCTCGCTAGGCCGGTTCAGGTTCAAGAACATCAGTGTTTTCGGGTTGTTGTTTTTTAAGTAGAAGGACCAACTATAAATGTTTGGATAGAGGTAAGTAAAGAAATCGATATAATGAAAAATATAACCTTCTCAATACATTTTAGAATGGATTTATTCCGAAAACGTTGGATTAAATGGATAAGGTATAAGAGAAATTACATAAAAATGTTAGGTTATAAATGCATGAACCAGTTTCTCAGCATCTATAAAAGAAAGGACATTTCTAAGTTTAGCAATATTACGTAACTGAAAGAAAGTTTGTGTGATGTTGTTAAGTTTTTTGGTTTTTCTTACAGTTGGACTGGTGGTTGCCAAACTGCCATCTAGATAGGTACAGTTCAGAAAAAAACATTGATATATATTTATATATAACTTATTAAAAAGTCATTCACTGCCTATTGCATCATTAAAATTTAGGATTGGAACATTTTGTATGTAATTATACTACTGCTGGGCTAATAATGCTTGGCTGTTACACTGAGGCTTAGATGATGCTTCATTTAAGAGGGGTGCAAAATTCATATTGGACGTTAGAAACTAGCTGGAAAACAACCCAAATCAAACAGCACAGGATAGTTCCAAACCAGTTCATTACCATAGAACAGTTCAGTGTTTATTGAAATAAAGGTTGGTATTGTTATTGTAGTAAATAAATGAACATTTGTAAAACATGTGTTTTATGTTGTTTATTCACTGAAAAACTAATGAATGTTTAATTATTGATAATGTGAGAAAGGCTACAATGAATATATTTACTGCATTTCTGTCAAACACAAAGATTTTCTTACATTAGATTTTGAATTTCTTCTGATGCACCATTGATGCACCTCCTCATCGTAATGAAGCACCAAAGCTCTTATATCTTATTGTGTAGAATTGTTATGTAATGCATTTCATTGCATCCGGTGTAAACACAGGGTAATCTGAGTTTGAGCTGTAGTTCAGTCAGTCAGGATAACCTTGTTGTACAGAATTAGTAACGTATAGAATCTATCTTAACCCTGACCTTATTTATTCTGCATCTAACTTTTATACAATATTTCAATGCAATAGGAGAACGGATTATTTAATTATTTTTTAAACGATGAACCTAAAAGCAGTAATACAAAATTTCTAATTGTGTAATAGTTTAGCTTATTATTAATCTATTTCTTAACTTTACAGAACAACATGATGCCGAGAATCCTCCCAAAGAGCCAAACTAAAGGTGTTGATTTCAGTGGTGGAAACTCCGGTCACTACATCATCCGTGGTGATCTTGGCTGTTACATGCATTCAACAGGTTTCCACCTAGGAGAAGTCAACACATTGTACAGCTTACACTCCAACTGTCAGGGTGGAGATCACTACTTCTCTGATACCAAATACTGGTACATCATCAAAGGCAATAAATGCCGCCGCCTTACCGATATAGAAAACGATCTTGGCACTGAAGTGTTTGACCTCAACGAAAAATTCCATAATGCAGACCACTACCTGGTTTCTTATGGATATTTCTACATAATCTTTAAGGGGGATGGCAAGTATTTCAGAACCTCCTCATTGACGGATGAATCAGCTGTAACTGAGCATGACCTGAGCAGCAGCTGCAAGGATGGTCTGTACTTCTGGGGTACATCATCGTACTTTTATTTTGTGATACAAGATGAATGGGGAGTTCATTACTGTGCAACCACAGATCTTAGCTCAGATTCACGTGCATCCATAATGCCCTTTCACCATGATGTCATGAGCTTCCTCCCTGGAGGGCTGGCTATATCACACGGCCCGGTATATGGCAAATGGGACCTCATTGAGGTCATTTCAAATGATGCCGCCGCTCCTGTAGATTGGCAAATGAAGATAAAATGGAGGGTGGGCTACTCCAAGTCCAAGTTATCCAGTATACAGCACAACTGGAAAGTGTCAGCGACTGCCTCGTGTGAGTCAGGGAAGCTGACTGAACTGATTGCCAAGTTCCAGATCTCACTGACATTAGAATATGGTGGATTTAGTTTGAACACAGAAAATGAGAACTGGGAAGAAAGTACTGAAAAGGAAGAAACCCTGACACAGAAGCTGGAGCCTGGAGGGAAAATGTATGTATGGCAGTACAAGCTCGGCTTTGGCAAAGAAGATTTCCTCTTCTGTCGTCCCATCAGACTTTGCAGTGATTCTACACCCCCAACTGATATTCCTATCCCACCATCCAGTAATCAGTAATGTGTCAACAATAATTCTATGCATGTGGAAGCTTTGTGTTGGAACATGATCATATGTAACAGAAGTGCTTTTGCTTTCCATTCAATCCATTATATTATGTAACAGTACAAATAAAACAACGCATTATCATTATAAGAATGAACTGTTCATTTTGAGCTTTTAGATTACCTTTTGAATGTCTACTTTACATTAAATTCAGTATATTTGTCATCATTTTATTTTAGGATTATTCAGTAGTACAATGGATAAACTGTCACTGATTTCTGTAATTTCTTTTATTGTCAATATTAATAATGTACAACCATTTCTTGTGTTAAAATTCTGTTCTTTGGTTGTATTCTGCTTTAAATAAAATTTGACTTCAAATATTATTGCTTTATTTTTAAATAAGGTTATTTAAAATCCCATTCGTTGGGAATAGCTTCTCCACTTGGGCAGCACCAGTGGTCGTTGTACCTAAACCTTCGGGGGAGGCCAGATTTTGCGTAGACTATAGGGCTTTAAACCAGGTAACCGTGACTAGGACAATTACCCATTACCAAGAGTCGAGAAGTAACTTGATTTCTGGGCTAGGGGGAGATTTATTGCAAATTTAGATTTAGCCCGGGGATACTGGCAACTTCAGGTCCCTGAGCACATTTGCTTGAATTGTAAGACTGTATGAGATATAAGTCACTCTGGATAAGGGCATCTGCTAAATACATAAATGTAAATGTATAATTACATATATACACACCCATACTTTAAAGCAAAGAGCTCACTGTTAAGAATGCAAGTGGTGACGTAGTAAACTGGAGTTATTAAAAATGGCTTGGTGGGATAGCATGGCAGAGTATAAACATGCCCTTACCAAAGCTAAATCTGTGTATTTCCAATTCTAGATTTTTATTTAATACAGTCTACAGATGAACTAAAAACACCACAGAAACCGACACTAAAGTTCAGCATGATTTTAACAGTAATGACTTCATGACTTTCTTTGACAATAAGATTCTTAGCGCTCATCAAATCCTCCACCTATTCATAAACCTTCCAGCATGACAGTGACCTGAAACACAGCCAGGGCAACTAAGGAGTGGCTGTGTAAGCATGTCAAGGTCCTGGATTTGTCAGACTGGCTAGCGATTGTAGGCAAACGGAGCGGAAAACTCTGAGGTCAAAACACAGAATATTCACAATCAAGCCAAAAGGGAGAGACGACGCGCAAGGTCGGGAAACAAAAAGGATCAGAACTGGGTAAACAATGCGATAAACAACTAGAGATTGGTGCACTTAGAAATAAGGAACAGACTAAGCAGAGAGGAAAGTGTAAAGGAACCTATACATAGGAAAAGTTAGATAAGCACTAGGTGAGTGTGATTAGAAAGAAGCAGACTGTGGGGTGTGAGTGGTTGGGTGCTTTGGCCAGGCCAAATGACATCACCAGGTACTAATAATGGCCAGAGCTGGTGCTGAAGGCTGTCTTCCCAACCTTGATGCACACCAGATTGTAGGCATTGCACAGGTCCAGCTTGGTGTACCAGCAGGCAGATCAAGCTGTTCCAGAGGCGAGGGAACGAAGGGTTAGTACATCTTGGTGATACGGTTAAGGTCCCTGTATTACGTAGTACATAGCTTTGGTAATCTTATGTTTTCTGTAAAGGAAATGTTAATTAACTGACAATTAACTGACAACTCGGAAGAATCCCTGTTTCTTTACATGGTCACAAATTCGACAGCACTGTCCTAGGCCGAAGCTACACAGTTGAGTGATGTAGTCTTTCCTCCAGGTGAAGTACCGTTCGTACATATCCTGGTTATGGTCCAGAAATGTGAGCCGTTCTGCCAGTTCCCCTGAGGAGATTTAAAGTCATCCACATGGATGAAGGAATCTGCTGGTATGAACTCCATTCATTGCTAGTTGTTGAAGCACCAAACTGTAGTTTAGATCTAGAGTTGAGAATAGTTAAACTTCTCCAGAACGCTAAGACACTTGGTTCCGATGTCTGAAGTATGTGTAGAAAGTAAGAGAACATGACAACTGGCTTATAGTGGATAATAGTAGCTGAAAAAAATCCCAGCAGAACACACCAGAAAGAAGAAAGCTAGCAGGAGATATTGGCAACACAACGAAGAAGGGGTGGACGTCATCTTAAGTCCTTTAAATAAAAGAAAAACATTCACATCAATTCTCAATCCAGGACAGATACGATGAAGTAGGACAGAAGGTGGGGGGGGTGTATTACCATGACCCATGCAAGATTTTTTGGGGTAGGGAGCTTACCTGTGATACATCCCTCATCCAGCATACCCACATAACGTCACTAACCTAGTGGTGCACCCCCACTGATACATCGTCCTTTGCCCGACGGTAAGATGCATTATCATCCTGAAAAATGTCATCAATCATTAAACATTCTTTCAGCTGATGGAATAAGAAAATCCCCATATTATCTCTTACTGTGGAAATTTGCATGTTCTCTTCAGGCCTTTATGTTCTTTCAATTTCATAGGACCGGCACCAAACAAAAGATTCAGAATCAGATTTACAATTTAGAATTTAGAATGATTCACTTTCATCCAGTCCACTTTAGCCCATTTTTAACCTTCTACTTTTCTGTTTAGCTCTTACTGATGGCTTTATTTCAGCTTTTCAGTATTTAAATCTTACTTTTAGTCGATTTCTTACAGTTCATTCACAGATGTCGACTCCACATTCCTCCTGCTTGTTTCTCATTTGTTTCTGTTTTTTTTTAAAGATGCATTGCTTTAAGCTTTCTGTCTTGGTGCTTTGATATCTTCTTTGATCTACCAGTATCTTGCCATTTACAGCTTTGCTTGTTGGGAACAACCAACATCTTTTGCAACATTCCGACATGATTTACCTTCTTGAAGAAGTTGTATAATTCTCTCCTTCGCTTTAACGGACATCTCTCATGTTGGATTCATGTCAATCCACTTTGTGTTACTGTTATAATGGGGCGTCCTAGAGATCTAGCGAGACAATCCCGGGACTCGGCAAATCCCCAGGAACCCCACATGATTTTAGCCGGAGCCCAAAAATGCAGTGATCCACAGACAGATGACCAACTTAGGAAACTCAACACATTTATTAACTAAACAATAAACAGAACGCAAGAGAAGGTCAAACTAAACATAAAATAATAGCGGTAACTAAAAAAAACCAGAAACCCCAGTCCAGCCTAGAGATGACGCAGTCCTTTGCCTGTCCTGGGTCCTGGGACCAAATCCTGGTGGAAGTCCTCGCAGCCGGGGAAAGCCAACCTGGCTTCTCAGGTACGCTGAGCCGCCGCGCAGGATACCAGGTGACCCAGGGAAGGAGCAGACCCACCGGAAGCCGACGTTCAGGATGACGGCCTCGTGGCTGTTGGGGGTGCCAACCTGACCTCGAACGAGCCGAGCCGCCGACGAGGTGCTGAGGTGAGGTCGGTCCTGGTAGTCTACTCCTGGGAGTCCCCGCTCCCCAGGGGACGGGCCGGAAGCTGGAGTTCTGCACCACAAAAGAAAAACCCAGAAACCACAAAAACGGCTTGGAAGCCGCGAGTCCCGAGACGGCATGGAAACCGTGAGTCCACTGACGGCATGGAAGCCGTGAGCGTCCAGAGCGGCTATGGAAGCCGTTGGTACAGTGCTGAAGGCTGGGGTCGTCCCAGGGAGGGTGAATCGCCGGTCACCAACCCCAGACTTAGTGAAATGGCGGTAAACATGAAAGTGACATATAATTTATAAAGGTCATCTGCTGCAGGCGTTTGTTTTAGAACTGCAAATTACAGAGTTCTTATTTCCTCTACCTGATCTATAAAAAGTAATAATGACCACACTAATTACATTTCTTCCTCTTTTTTTATTCAGTGATGTATCAGTGAGGTGTTTGAACAGAATTAATAAGCTCATCCCGTTTTTTTTTCAGTTTCCTAGTTGTTGTTCTTTACGTCGAGCATTCTGTTTTATCTCTGTAACAGGCTCCTCCTAAATCCATGTATATATCACTTAATTTATAGAAGTACCTTTATATAGTTCTTGTCTATATCAGTTCTGTTTATCTGAGTGCTGTGTTCAACTAAATGTAAACACACACACTGTTAGTTCCAGAAGTAGCTCTAGATCCTCAACATACAACAAAGAACATGTTGAGAAGTTCTAACCAGTATGTGTGGCTTTGTTCAGTTACAACTAAAGTCAAAGGAAGTGGAATTCGACAAATCAGTGCGTTTATGAAAGTAACCTGCTCTGATTCCTGTTTCTAATGACTCTACCTTTATTTTAATCCAGTGCCGTTACTGGACTTAACTCATTCGGTTTATTCTTTATGCTTCCTACATTAACTTCTTAACCTAATGTTACAATATAAGTTGATTTTAGACTAAAGATAAACACATTTAGAACAGGATTTTGTAGTACTATAGATCATTTGTTTTTGTTTTAATACATTTATAATGGATGACTGCATGATTATATTCTTTGTTTTTGATTGATGTATGTTTGACTTCATG
>JAVSBV010021936.1:0-12042 GCA_033117975.1 Parotocinclus spilosoma | reverse complement strand
AGCCTTAAGCTCCATTCTTAATACCTGTTAAGTTGTTCTAGATTATTTCCCCATTATTATAATACGTCGTGGGGTATGTCTATCCTGCATAGTTGGGTCCTACAAAAAACCACCACATCTCGTAACAAAATCAATCTAGGACTCTCTTGCTGTGAGGCAGTAGTGCTACCCATTGCACCACCGGGAAACCTTTATGAAGAGATCTGCTTGGGCACAAATAACTTGGTCAGGCACCGTGCACATGTGTGATCGCTAGCCATGCCTGAGCACAGAACACAGCATCAGTTGAGCCTGTAAAAATCTTCTGAAAATTTGCATGCATTATTAATCAGTCTATACTTCTTACAAAAATGAGGGGATATTTCAAAATGAATATAAAGAGGATTCCACAAGAACTGCTGGGCAGGATCTGATCCTGTCCATGCCCCATGAAAATAAAATCAAATGCTTCTTTTTTAATCGCTTCAAATTCATTTTGTAATATCCCCTTATTTTTGTGAGCAGTGTATTATAAGGCATAAGAGAGTGCTAAGTGTCAGCCTAAAGCGGTTCCAAATAATCCAAAAAATAAGTACAACTATAAGCTCCATTATTATGTGCAATCACAACTTTCTCCATCTCAAAATACGCATCATGGTGACATAAGCATGCTTGGGCCCAGAACATTTAAGCACAGTATGAGCTTAGGCCAGCAGAGGAGTGAGAGGGCAATCATGCTCTGCCAGGTTCTTAGGAAGCCGGGCACAGTAAGATTATGCCCTTAGAGACACTTGTGAAGCTCTTGAACCTCTGGGTGTCTGTGGTATAAATGTGCATCCAATAAAAAGGTTGGACCAAAGATAAATGCTCCCTGACAAACGCTTTAAACACATAGTTTTGAGCCATGTCTGAATGCATGGGCTTTGCTGGTGATGAATGTGTTTTCTTATTGATCTGAAAAAGTCTCATAGTTTTTTGGTCAGTGACCTTTGTGTTTGTCCTGTCCTAACACACAGTTAATCTTCCGATAACTGGGCAACCTTTTAAAGGGGTGGAACATTATCATCAGTAAATCAAGAAGCAGGACATGGCTTCTTAAACTTGAATAAATCAGCAAAAGTATGTCTTATTATTTATTTACAAAATTATAATTTACAACTACAGGTACTGTAGATGATACGATTTCGAACATCATCATGTACCATACCTAATGAGAACAAATAATATTTGTTCTTGTTCTTAGTTCTGACAACAACTTTAATACCTACTTTAATAACGTAAATACCTAAAGTCTTTGCTGTGGTGCTAAAGTACTGGTACTAAAGTAAATTTCTTAGTTCTTTATCTAGTTTAGTGTTCCCAACTAATACCACTTTTAAGTTTCTCCTTTATTTCAATATTTCATTAAATTTTATCTTAAACACAATTTCTGCTTTCTGGATCCCCTTTGATTATTCTTATAATCTTCTTTTCGCTTTGATGCTTTAGCCTTTCACATATACATGCATTTTCCAACAGTATCTCTAAACAGACACTGTAACTCATGCACAACACAAATATTTGATTTGTTTTGTGTCTCTTCAGTTTTCCGGGAGTGCTGCAGCTTGTTTGTGTGTCTACATTCTGAAATATAGTACTTTTTTTTTTTAGCACAAATGAAGCATATCTGTAAGTCACTGATTGACAGCATCTGCCATGAGACATGCAAAATGTGTATGGTATTTCCGAATATATATCAGTTTCACTGCTAAATAATTGCAATGTCTGCTCAGGCTGTGCTTCTGAAGCTCAGTGCTGTATCACTACCTAAGCGTGCAGACCTGCTTCTTGCAGCAAAAGCATGCAGATCCTTACAACAGAAGTTGGTGTTATCGAAGTGGCATTACTGTGAGAAGCAAAAGTTTGTACATTTTGAGAATTTCTTTTACATGTTGTTATATGCCGAGAAGTTACTCAATCATTTAGGCTGCCAAGTTTACAGATACTGTAAACAGCAAAGATTTGTGGTGTTTAAAACTCTGGTTGTATGATGGTAAGAGTCAGCTGCTGGGAACGGAAGTTCCTAAGGGGCTGGGTTCAAATCCTAGATCATAAGGATTGACTAATGCATTAATGGATCTCTGCTTTGGACTCTGAAAGTCCCTGCCTTCTGTGCATTACTCCAGACTCTCCCCTCCCCTTCTAAGAGTAAAGAACTTCTAGCCTGTCCATCAGAATGCTTTGAATCTAGTAGGAGTTAATCATTTAATAATGTTTGTCAGTTCGGGAAACAAACACAAATATTTGCGTTGATTTGCATAATTTTAGTTTTCAGGCAATGCTGGAGCTTGTTTACGTGACTAGATTCTGGCCTATAGTACATTTATTCTGAGCACAATTAAAGCACATCTGTAAGTCACTGACAGCATTTGCAATAAGACATGCAAAATGTGTATGGTATTTCAGAACAAATATCAGTGGGTCAGCAATGTTGATATATTACCATACCAATGTTACGATAAGGTGGTTTAGGTGGGCTAATAGGTGTGCATCCTTCAAAATCACCTTCAAATAAATGGTGCTGTCTGCCGCTTTGGCACAGCTCACTGATTCAGAGGGCAGTATGTATGATTGAGTGAGTGAGTTAGAGTGTATTAGGTTCTCTCTTTCTTTCTTTATTTCCCTCTCTCTCCCCCCTTGGTGGATGGATCAACATAGCAGCCCTGCTCCAACCTTGACATAGAAAAAAGAAAAATTATAAGTCATAATGTAGGTGTTTCTTTTGCAATTCATATTAATCCTGAAGTACACACACACACACACACACACGCACACAAAAAAAAAACGTTTGTCTGTGAGAACTTCCATTGAAATTGTATTGCTGTAACTAATTAATGCTACACCTACACCTACCTCAGTAATCTAAAGCAAATGCTTTGGCTCATGGATTTTCTATCCTACATTCTACTTGAACATGTCTCTGTTTCAAGAGGAACAGTCACTTTTGTGATATAATGACTAATTTGACCTCAGAAACAGTATATATAACTATAAGCAGCCATCCAAGTGTAAAACTTATGTTGGTACATTAAAATCACAACAATTAAGAGAAATGAAAGAGCCAAAAATATTCCTTTCAGAGTACTATTTTGATGCTTTAAGTTAAGTACTTGTGTAATGTTATTTACTCAGAGTAATATACAGTGCGGGCAAAAAATCACCACAGTAATAGAACATGAAATCAGAATTGGCACAAACTTATGGAGTCCATGTCATAAAAACAAAAGTCGCACACAGACACACAGACACACACACACACACACACACACACACATGTATACAGCTCTGGTCAGTCTGTAAGGCTCAGCTGGTTCTCGGAGGATGTCACGGGTGACTTGCATATCGCATAATGCCATCTGCCCCTCAAATCCCAGAGGAGCAGTTACTATGGAAACACCTGACTGACAACAGATGACCTGCCCCTACTATAGAATATATACATGAGTTTTTGTTTCATTTTTTGTGTAGATGATGGCATATACCTTCAATGACTGTGGGATAAAGAAGACCATTGAGAGTGTCTATGTGTATGTGTATAAGTGTGTGTACAAGTGTATGTGTGTTTGTCCATGAAAGAAAAAAGAGACAAAGAAAGATAAAGAATGAGATAAAGGAAAGCAGTAGTCTAGTCCTGACCCTAGTGGATTTTTAAAAGCAAATATTTTTTTTTCTGTTTAGTTTTTATTTTTTTTTATTTACAATATTTAAACATTAACAAAACATGATTCTGCATCCCTACTGTGCAAAACAGGTATGCACATATGTAAAAGGACATACATTTATGACATATACAACAAAAATTCCAACTCCCATCACCAGTAGCACTAACACTCAGAAACCTGTCCTAGATAAATGAATAGATTTTAAAAAGATTAAAAATCTTTTACCGTTGTAAATTCCAGGAATAGCATTGTATACAGTCCAGCAACGTAGAACGTCCAGCTCAGAAGCTGCACTCCATGCAACATCCCATCTCTGTCGGGGTGGGTTTCTGAGTCTCAGTGCTCTCTAAAGAGAGGATTTGGTCACAGTGGCAACCAGGGTTACCCAAATTGTTTCCTACCTTGTTTTGGAATATTTTAACTCTTCATGATTGTAGTGATGTCAGATGAAAATAGTGGTACATGCTCTCTCTTTCATTTATCCTTATGTGTGTTGTGTGTATGTTGTGTGCGTGTGCAAGGAAGTAGGATCTACAGGGAAGTAATCTGTCTGTCATGTCTGTGTGTGTGTTTCATATGCATGAATGTTGTGTCATGCATTATGGCAGGAAATCAGACAACATGACAATGGATGCACTGTTAGTCTCTGCAAGTCTCTGTATTGTTCTCATACAACCCAGTGATGAAGTTAAAACATTCCTGACATTGTATTTATTCAAAATTGAAATTACCCCATGGCATAGTGGGATAGATAGTGCTGTCACCTGACAGTTTTAGAGATCCCTGGTCCAAAGTTCCCGACTGATCCCTACTTGTGTTCATTTTTTCTCTGGGCAATCTGATTACCTGCTACATTCCAAAAACATATTAGGTCTATTGGCCTCTCTAGTGTGTCCCAGTGTATGTGTGTATGAGCATGTGTTCTGTGATGGATTACCAACCTGTCTGTAGATTATCTCCTCCTTGTTCTCTGTGGTGTCTGTTAGACTCTGGCTCCCTATGAAACTCATTTGAACTGAATGTGTATAAAAATTAATGACTATATATTAGCTTGCTTTATGTTGTTCATATGGGTTAAATTAAACTTACTTTTTAAATTAACCTTTTAGTTTGCTGTTGATTGCATTCTCATGGTGCATAGTATACACATAGTATACAATAAATAGGGAAAACCAATCACCCTGCTCTCCCCTACTCTAAATCTGCCAGAAAAGAAAGGTGGTATTAAAGAGCATTTTTGTGTTTTCGCTAAAGGGGCCTTACTGTGAATGATTATTGATCCATTTTTGTTGGTGTCACAAAAAATGGTTAAATAAATTGGTTCATTTTGCCCCACAGCCACCACTGAGGAGAAAAAAGGTGTCATGCATAGCAATTCACAAGTAACCTTTTTTTTGGAGCAACTTAAATGGACATCATACATTTGCAAATCATTAATATATGATATAGAAATAATAGTAATAATAATAATAAAATGAATAATAATAATAAAGACAGGACTACTGTAGTTGATAGTAGATATATGGACTATTCTAACTGCTTACCTACTGCAGTCCCAAAAAGAAAAGACGTCAGATTTCAGATATTTATAAGAATCATGCATCTCAAACAAATCTTAAGCAAAAACTTTAATTGAGATATTAATAAGCTAATTAGATTCAGAGTACTTTCAATTGAGAGGTAGCTGTCACAAATCCTAATTACTAAACTTTTACTTTAGTAATATTTTATAAGGTTGTGAAGTAAAAGTAAAGTAAAATGTTTCTGGACCTGTCATTCGACATTCAACAAATATATTTACAAAATACTGTCCCACAGTTTTATGTCACTGTCAGAACACTTTGCAAAGACTTTGCATCCATAAATGGAGCTTTACCTTTGCATTTTATTCCTGCATCCCTGTCACTTAAAGATACATAGTGAGTAGTGAGATTCCATTGCATTGAAGTAAATGTGTCCCAAAGTCTGAAAGTCAGGGTGTATTCAGGGTAATAACACCAACAACAATATAGCAACAAATCGGAGAAAACTTTCCTGCGGAACCCCGTGAGATACAAAAACATTAGGATAAGATAAACCTTTATTAGTCCCACAGTGGTGAAATTCCAGTTTCTACAGCAGCGAAGGGATAGCAAGGCACTCAGCATGAGAAAAATATATATGAATAAAAGAAAAATAGAAAAATATGAACATAAAAATAAGTCATAAAGTCTCTCTATAAAACATTATATACAGGTTAATTACAGATACATTAGGATTTGGTTTCACATTAAGGACTATTGTACATTGTGGTGTTGTGTGTTAAGTGTGTGTGCGCATGTGTGAGTGTATGTCCGTGGTCTGTTGTGTGTTATGTGTTTGTGTGTCTGGAGTCTGTTGTCTGTTAGGTGTGTGTGTGTGTCTGGGGTCTATTGTGTGTGTGTGTCTGGGGTCTATTGTCTGTTAGGTGTGTGTGTCTGTGGAGAACAGTGCATGTTGTAGGCTCTAACAGCAGCAGGAAGGAAGGACCTACAGTAGTGTCCCTGAAGGCACTACCCAGTGCTGCCAGGGTCTCTTGCATGGGGTGGGAGTGGTTCTCCAGCATGAATGCCAGCTTGGCTAACATGCTTCTGTCTCCCACCACCTGCACTGTGTCTAAGATGTCTAATTGTTTGGTTTACAAAGTATTATAAATGAAATGAAACAATTGATAATGTAGGATAAAAAAATCAAAAAAAAATCAACAAAAATATCAACCTCAACCCTTATAGTTTCTATGGTTTATAATTTAGCTGCCATTTTTTACATTAAAAAAATAACCACAACAAAATACTTTGCACTCTTATTTTCAGTGATGCTGGAATTCATTTAGCCTCTAAAAAGTGTCACAACTGGTTTAAAGAAGCGGACAGGAGACAATACGGTAAACAGCAGAAATAAGTCACGAGCAGAGGGCGGCAGATGGCAGGAGGAGCACTGAGGAGTAACGCGGCGATAGCCCGGGTGGAGCAGGGACCCTGAAAGGGAAACAGAGTGCACACCGAGCAAAAGAACAAAATAATCAAACAGGGTTTCAGACAGGGAAAAGAACACTGGAGAGGAAAATGCTACGCTGACGACTATAGGAGGAGAGAACTAAACTAAGGCTGGATGGATGCTGGAGCAAAACAAACTCTACAGTAGAACAGAGCGGGAAAACGAGAAGCGGAAACAGAGGAAGAGGAGATGCTAAATAGGGCAGAGTGTGACAGAGGGTAGGTGACCTGAACGAGGCGGCGACCGGACGGGACCGAGAGCGTCCAGAGAGAGAGAGCGAGGGACTGGGAGATAGAGAGAGTGTTAGTAGGGAGCAAGAGAGCACGTTAGTTCACCCAGATAGAGCGTGTTAATAAGAAAGCTGGAAAAGTTAGTACGGGGACTAAAATACAAACCCGGGCAGGACCACGCCGGAGGGGCGGGCTAGGGCGAGACCGGGAACCAACCACCTGGGGACACACAAACACAAAACGCTCCAAACGAACAGCGAGAGGGTACAGGGAAAAGGAGTGAGAGACCTAAGGCTAAAGACATAAACGGTGGAGCAACCAAAATCGGACATGGGCGTCACAACCATGCACACATGCATCCAACTCACAGTCAAGGGAGAGAGGAGGAGAGGGAAGTGGGTGCAAGGAAGGGAGAGGCACACTCACTGGCAAATCACAAACGAGCACACACTCAAAACAATGGAGAACCAACACTGAATAAACACTTACTAAATCAGGGAAAGGTAGCAGGGTAATCTAACAAGGAAACCGCTCATTATGTCACAGGGCAGCAAAAAATAGTTCACGCTCACACAGTGGAAACGGAAGCCTTATAAAGGGAGAGATAGAACCCGGAAGTAACAAGCGGCACCTGGTGAGAGAGGAAACTCGCGCTGATTAGTACACAGTGCTTAACGAGCGCGAGGGAGAGGAAGAGTGAGAAACGGGATTTCTCACAAAAAGAGGTTCAACACCTCTATGGTAACATTAAAATTCTTATTGTTCTCATTAACAGTATATGCAATTAACTCAACTTTTTCATTATCTGTATAACTGTTCAGAGCTGCATTTGCTACAAATGTAATAAGTTACAAAATGTTTATTTTAAATAAATGCTTACTTTAAATAAAATGGTACTACTTCCCTATATGAATCTGTGTTGTGGTGGCCTCAAATGCTGTGTTTCTGGTCATATCATACTCCTCTGTTTGCTAGAAATTGAATATGGCACTATAGTGTATATCCATCCCAGTGCTCATCTATGTGCTCCAGTACTTTTTGTTGTACTGTATTGGGTGTCATATCTGAATGTGATGAGGATAGACTGCATCATTAATCATTTGGTGAAGTCTTATATTCCCTTGTACATTGAGTGCAATGGGCTTCAGTGAAGGTGAAGAGTTGAGACAGTCTAATAACAATCGGATCCTCTGGGTAGAATTAGAGAGAAGGTGTGTTATATAGATGAAGTCAGTAATTCTGGTGTCCTGGCATGGATATGCCTGTATGCCAATGGGGGCTTACTTAAAACAGGGTAAACGCATGTATGTTTATTTGATCACTTTTTTGTGGAGAGCCAAAACAGCTTTTAATATTACCTTTAAGCTACAGGTAGTTGCCTAATAATATCTGTTTACACACAGGCTGCATTTTTCGTCAGAAGGAGTTTAGGTTCAAAGAATAAACAGCACAATATTGCATTGAGCTATTGCAATGAGATATAAATTTAATTAGCTAAAGCACTGGATTGCACCTAGATTGGTGAATAATATAGTTCCCTTGGTAATTAGAAAAAGCAAACCTTCAAATGAAAATTTAGTCTAAGACAATAAAAGCTTTACCAAAAAACTTTTTTAAGACACCCCCTGAATTTAAGACTCTTTTTAACCGTCTGCCAATAAAACAGCCCTTACAGAGCAGCGATTCTCATACAGAAGTTTATTTCTCTTTACAGAACCTCTCCAGACTGTTTTCTTATTCTTGTTAAAAGCCAGACCTATATTGATTTGTTGGTTTGGAGGCCACGGTGCCAGGTTACCATAGCGAGGTTCTCAGGGCATTTGGAAGAAAAACAGCCCCACAGCATTACTCACCCTACATCATGTACAATGTAGTCTTACTTTTATGCGAAACATACCTTAAGGCTTTTTGAATAAAAGCAAAACTTGCATTTAATCTTATTTGTGGTTAGGTGACAGGAAAGGCTTATTTTTGGTAAGCCCCCTAAGTTTTCTCTTGGCATGAAGGTGGGGTCTGATGGTAGATTTGGAGATGTGTTGAAGCCAAAATGTTGTAACTTTAGTGAGTGCTGGGGATTTTTTCCGTTCTAACCATCCTCTTCACTGCTGTGTGCTGGAGAAATATAAAATAAAATAATATCTTATCATTCACTTAACAACTGTAAGTTACCTTAAACTAAATTTAAACTTGAAATTCTAAAAATGATTACGATAATTTGACTGCAGTGGTTAAGGGATAACTGTGTGATATTCGTAATTCATGTTTTTTCTCTAAACTATAAAACAGGGTTCATGCCATATCTGAACTTAAGGTGCTGTACTCACTGCACACTAGGTTTCACTAGGGCTACTCATAGCCATTCAACCTAGAAGGAAAATTCAATTTTTGCACTATAGCCAGATGTGACCTCAGTACGTTTCATCCATCATTGTGGTTTTAGTGCGGCAGACTGAGTTGCCGAGTATGAGGCATGATTCAGACGGCTTCCTGAATTCATCTGTAAGGAGGAAAAAGTCTCTGGAGCTGGCCTTTTTCTCTCAGTATAAAAAACTCCATTAGCAAGCCTTAACTATGATAAGGAAATGTGAGTTTCATTCCATAATGCTCCATTATCACCCACCCGTATTCTCCTCAAGCTCTTCATCTCCCTTTTTCACTTTTACTTTCAGACACACTGCCATGGTCACACTCGGCTGTGTTTTCATTTACTGTCCAGTGATAACTTGCCTGCTTCAGCAGATAAATACTGAATCAGAATAAATGAGTCGGCATTGTTCAACTGACAGCTGCGCAATCTCTCCCTCTCTCATTATAGCTCAGGGAGGAGCTGCTGGTTTTTAAGAACTATCTATATTTGCCCTCATTATACTGGATGTTCAAATGAATTTCCTCTGCTCTCAATTAAATATGGGTATACACAATGTGCTGGGTGTGTGCTCACATGTGGTGTCTCGTTAAGTTTATGTATCATTGTGGTGATCAAATGTCCCCACGAGAATTAATAGATCTGAAATGTTTACCTTATGAGGAAATTTGGCTGGTATGCAAATTCAAACGTATATTTAATGTGATGTTTAAGCTAAAATATGTATAGCCAAGAAAATATATAATGCAAATAAAAAAATCAAGGACTTTACAAATAGAATGGCTTCCAATTATGCCTCATAAGTATCTGGGTACTCCAGTCTCCTCCCACAGTCCAAAGATGTGTGTTAGGTTAATTGGTGTCTCTAAAGTTCCCCTTGTGACTGTGTGCATGACTGTGTGTGTGCCTTCTGATGGATTTGCGCCCCATCTAGGGTTGTTTCTGCCCTTGCCCCCAGAGTTCGGGGTGGGCACCTGCTGGCCCGCAACCCTGTGTGGATTAAGCGGAAGATCATGGATGGATGGAACTATGCCTATGAGAAAGATCTAAAGAAAGACTTGATTGGAAGGATTATGATTAACATATGTTCCATGCAGGGCTTCATTTACTTCTAAACCTGAATCCTAGCATGTGTAAGGTGCGTCGACAACTCTGTATATTCAACAGATCAATTGCAAATAGGGTTGAATCTAAAATGACTCTTTTCCCCATATGTACTGCATTATATTTACTTTAAACCCTTTATGTGCTCTCTAAATCAAATACAAAGTCATTTCTGCTTAAAATAGAAGTACCTACACATTTTAAAATAACATAAGTCAAGGCGTGGTATTCATTCTGACAGGCTCAAAATTAGATACATCTGACAGTCTGTTAGATGTTATACACAGTACTTTAAAAGCCAGACATAGGGCAGAAGATGGGGTATGACCTTTAGCCCTTATTAAGAAAAACAAGTACAATTCCATTTTGCCCAGTGGAAGGTAAATCGCCATATGTGTTTTCTTTGTACAATTCAGCTTGTCAAGTATTTCTCAATCTCAGTTTCCTTCCACTTTATCTAGTGAGAGTTGCAATCCACACACATAAATAATGGAGAATAAATTGTGACCAGTAGCATTATTAACATTCAGTATGTTCTGGCACTTCCAACTACTGACATCTTACAACTGGCTTTTGCACAAGCTTGGGCAAGTCATCATTTACAATTAAGCACTGGTTTTAAGAATAAGAATATTTCAACTTTCCTCTTGTATAAATATGCTGCAGACCTGTTCCTGGTGACAGGCCTGGTTATCAGTGTAACATTAAATATATGTATATATATACTGTATACAAAATAGACATACTGCTCGCAAAAATATTTCAACGATATTTATGAAGCGATGAAAAAAAAACCCATTGTATTTTGATTCATTAGACAAGATCATCAGAAAAGCAAATTAAATGTCAAAGAAAGTTGTTGGATTATGCAAATGAGATGCAAACTCAATTATGGTGATTAAGTAGCAAATGTCCTTGCGAGTATTCATGCAGGTGAACAGAAGAATGTCAAAATGAATGAGAGTGCCACACACTCAGTAGGGTGTATGATCACCCAAGCCTGCCAAAACATACAAAACATACATATGATAGTGATGGGGCATGGACAGGATGAGATTGTCACAGCAGTTCTTGTGAGATCCTCTTCATATTCATTTTGATTTATCCGTAATTTTTGTGAGGTGTGTGTGTGTGTGTGTGTGTTTGTGTGTTTGTTTGTATAGGGTGAGGTGAAATGTTAGGACGTATGTTAGAAACTCCATATACAATGGGATGATCTTCCGAATTTGGTGAAGTCTCCATACATGCACATGAACATGTCACATGACACACAACAGCACTATAAGGTTTCCTAAAGTCATGTCTCTACGCACAACATAAAGAAGCATATATAGATTTAATGTGATGGCCAAAAAACCTTTGGCCATGTAATGTATCAAAGTTCTTTCATATCCTCTCTATTTAAAGTACTGAGTGATAGGTGGGAATGGTTTATATTCTGCTCCATTTCACTTCATTGAAAGCAAGCATATTGTGATCTTTCCAAGTTAATTCAGTTACTGATAAATAAGAAATGACAACATGTCTAATATATCTATGCACTCAGCAGTGTTTGTGTCTTCCCATCTACATATACACAAACACACACACACACACACACACACACACACACACACACACACACACACACACACACACACACACACAC
>JAVSBV010021897.1:0-12046 GCA_033117975.1 Parotocinclus spilosoma | reverse complement strand
TAATTAGTAGCCTATGGTTAGACATAAGTGTATACACACATGCACATGCATTACATGACAAAACTCAACTAACCCTCCAGCCTTCTCTTTCTCTCTGTCGCTTCAAAAAAAAAATACACACACAACCGTTACAGTTTCAGAAGTGCATTCTTGTTTTTTTGTTATTCTACTGATGCTAAATACCTTAAATGTAAATAAGCCAAAAATAATTTGAAATGTGTACACAATATTCCTACTTTGTCTACATTTTATATAATCTAAAGCTTGTGTATTTGTTTCACGCTCCCACTTATTTTGTGGTTCAATCAGGTTGTAGGTTAACTTTTACTTATGTCTGCCTTATGTTTATCAATACAGGAGGAATGAACACATACCCTCCGCAGTTGTTTAGAGAAGAGTGCGACCAAACGGGACAACAAACTCAGCAGAAAATCTTTGAAGCTGCTGAGAGACCATCTATTAAAAGGTAGCTTATGACACATTGTAACTGGGCCCCTGTTGGACATAACTACGCATTGATGTTCACTATTATATGATTTAATATTTTTGTACGCATTCCTATGGTTAAATCATCTGGTTTTATAAAGATTTAAAGTATAATACATATGCTTCCATGTCTAGGTTATTTCAATCGATCAAAATTAGAATGTTAGTCGTGTGTAAACAGAGCTAAGAGGGACTCAGTATGCATCCTTGTGGCACACCAGTGTTCAGAGTGAGACTAGAGGACGTGATTGCCCAGCCTCACTAACTGGGGTCTGTTTATGAGGAAATTCAAGACCTATTTACACATGGAATTGTTGATTTCCAGGTCACTGAGCTTGGACACCAGTCTCGTGGGGATGACTGTATTGAAGGCGGAGCTGAAATCAATGAATAGCATCTGAACATAGCTGTTTTTATTGTCCAGCTGGGTGAGGGCAGAATGAAGTAGTGTCCTCAGTCAATCTGTTTGAGCGGTATGCAACTAGTGCAAATCCAGTGATGGTGTGAGTGCTGCTTTCGAATGACTGAGGACCAATTTCTCAAAGCACTTCATAGCAATTGGTGTCAGTGCAACAGCGCAGAAATCATTCAGGTCTGTTGCAGCAGTGCGCTTTGGAACTGGAATGATCGTAGTTGTCTTCCAGCATGTGGGAACAGTAGCCTTGGCCAATGACAGGTTAAAGATGTCAGTGAAGACCTGGGCCAGCTGCCCAGCACACATACTGAGGACACGTCCGGGGATGCCGGCAGCTTTCTGTGCGTTAACTCTACTAAGAACTGAACATACAGTATGTGTGCCATGGAAAGAGTGAGAGGGTCTAAATGTTATGAATGTTACACTCCATCTAATGAATACATTGTTGCTGGTGCGGTATGGTGGCTCAGTGGTTAGCACCGTTGCCTCAAATAAAAAAAAACTCCCATATGGAGTAGCCTGGGTCAATTCTGAGTAGAGTGCATGGCCTCCCCTTGACCGCATGGGTTTTCACTGGCTACTCTCAATGTAACTTTGTTTGTGTTGCTAAAATGTCCATTGATTGGGTTAGTGATGTGAAAAAAATCCAGACAAACCAAATAGTACTCTCTGGAACACATAAACCTGTTGGCACCATGCCTTATGCCAGGTGTCGGTTAGAGGGGTATAACGTTCTATCCCTCCAGCACTGAGCTGTACAGTATGTTCTCTTCAGTGATGGTGCTCCATCCAAATACTTTCTGGGATTAGGGAGTGATGAGCATAAAACATCCTGTACTCACTAACACTCTAGACAGTAGAAACAGTTACTCAAACAAAATCAGGACAAACTATTTTAATAGCCTACATTTAGGAAGAAACAATGAATGATCAGGTGCCAAGTTCTTTTGTCTGTATGGTGTATTTTTAATAGGAAAACCAGTTTCAATGATTCTATAAAAACATATCTGTTTTAAATGTTGTGTTTTTGAGTACAATGGGACACTTTTAAAGGATATCTAGATTAAGAAAACTGCTTTTTGCACAGAGTTTCTCTGGAAGGTGACACTTTCTCTAAGAAGGCAGAGGAAGAAGAGGTGCGGGAGCAGGAGGAATCCGCAGGATACACTAAATACACACATGTCACGCTGGGATCTGGCTATAAAAATGAGGGCTTGCTGACTTCAGAGTCTGGATTTTCAGATGGTAAACAAATACATTGTCATTGTAGAACTGAAAAGGTTTCAGAAACCCTAGCAGTCCTTTAGATGTTTTTTAACCTATAGTACTGTGAAAGAGTTACCATTAGAATTGCTGTTTTAGCAATGACCTTATATTACATATTGTCGATAACTGCATACAAACATTCCAAACTTTCATTTGTCACTCCATAATACTCTTTTGCACTGATCTTCATTCCAATGTTTGTGAACAATAGCATGTCTTAGTATTTCTCAAAAAAAGGTTGCTACCTTTCAAAAAAGACCATTTCTGATGATGGTCTTAATGATGAAAGGTTAAGTAGGGAATCCTGATGAAGTTTATGCTGCTATTTCTAGGTGTAAGCAGATATCACCTTAAACACGTTTCCCTTTTACTACTACATACAATTTTCCTATATTTTTCTGGTTTTATAGTACTAAAGAGACAGATAAATAATTATATATGGTCATTATACCTTTGCTAAAACAGTGTTTATCTCAAACTAATGGTGGCCTAAGACTTTTGCACAGTACAGTATAGTTAAACATATGCTTTCAAATACTAATGAATATCAACTCAGCTGTTTCAATGCTTAACATAATAAAGCATGCAACTTGTTAGTAGTGTGTGTATGAGATTGTATGTAGTGAGCAGTGCATATGCCAACATGTATAGTTGGGAATGCTGTGTCCTGCATGCTGCATGCATATTGCAATACTCAGTGCTTGTTTTGCTTTTAGCCCTGTGTTTGCTGCGTATGGACCACGGTACAATGTGTGGAGAATATCTGCAAAGGTGGTACTATGATAGTACAGTCGGTGCATGTTCACCCTTCTGGTACGGCGGTTGCAATGGTAACGCCAACCGTTTTAGCACGGAAATTGAATGCTTCCAGACATGTGGCACAAACAGTAAGTCTTCTGTTGTCATCAAACATCCAGCTTCATCTGCAAAAGTAAAAAAAAAAAACTCTCAAAGGGCATTAAAGTACTCACAAAAATTTAAGGAAATAATTAAATATCCCCTAATTTGTGTGAACAGTCTATATTACACACTATTAGATGGAAAATTCCCCCAAAAATGAATAAAGTATGTGTGATGGGTATCCATTTATTGTTTGGTATGCACCGTTTAACGTCCATCTTAACAACATATATTTGTAATATATAACTTTGCGGGTCTTAAGACTTAAGAAAAATCTGTCTTGTATATATCTAATTCACATCTGAATGACATAAAACTAGTACCATTAAACCCTTGCAACACCTGCTTACAGAAAAGATAATTGCAGTATTGGAGGCAGAAAATAAATATGGTAACACTCCTTTTGCTGTTATTATTAAGAGTTTTAAATTTTATACAAAGATATACAAAGTCACTGTATTGTTTGAACTGTATTATAATTGTTTGAAATAAGACACTATGTGCAAAGTATCTGAACTACTGTAGGTCGTTTCACTGAATGATAAAACTACACACACAAAACCAAATACAAATTAATATAGAAAAACATAAATATAAAATAGAAATAAATCATGGCACTCCTTTGGGATGGATTTTTCCCATTATACATTAATACTTGTAGTGTAGATTCATGTTGCCAAACCCATTTTTCTCGCAATTGCCTTTGTTTCACTCTTGGAAAGACTTTGTTTATCTTGGTTTATCAACTCAACTATTGAGTGCCAAATATTGCCTCATACAGGTATTATTCTGTAATAACAAAAATCTGTTATAGTGCTAGTCAAACCATTTTGCCCAGAGAAAATTAGAGGAATGTTTCCAATATGTCTACATATGTAAGAGTGGTATGTGTGACATTTCATGTGACATCTTTGTTTAGGGTTGGAGGAGTTAGAGTACACAAACGATGCGACAACATACGAGGGTAAATTTTAAATACTGAACTTTATGGGGTACTCCAAAATGTAATATTTATTAGGGGTGTAACGATGCATTGTGATATGACGCATCACAGTTCCAAAAGGGACATCGAGTTGTATTATGTTCATGGTTATTATTTTTTATTTACCTAATGCATTTGCATTTCTGAACACCAGAGGGAGCAATAATAATCAATAATGAGACACCTCATTTCATATGACTGCAGGGGAAAAGGGTATTAACGCTTCAAGAGAAAAGCAATTTTTGAACACCGTGTTGTGAATGAAATGAAAGCAGAGTGCATCGTTACACCCCTAATGTCCATACACGTTATTCTTCCTGAACATACATTTAAGTGGTGCAAGTTATGTGTTCCCCATAGTGAAGCACATGTTACTTGTTAGACATTAACATTCTTTCTTCTCTCTCTCAATCCCTCCCTTCCTTCCTTCCTCCTTTCCTAAACACAGATGTCTGCCTCCTGAAGCAAGATCAAGGGCCATGTGCAAATTACGTACTTAAATGGTTCTTCGATCAAGAGCGGAATGCCTGCTCTTTCTTCTGGTATGGAGGATGTGGTGGGAACAGGAACAGATTTAACACTGAGGAGGAGTGTGTAGCTGGCTGTGTGAAACCCCAAGCCATACTGTAATCTTTTAAAAAATACCTTCTAAGGACTAAAACAAGCTACAATATTACCAAATCTTGTATACAAGATGAACCAGACTTTGAAGAACAATGCTTTTCTGTTCCACCCAAATAATGACACATAACTTTGTTATTTTTTATGGTACCGCCTGATGCTATTTCTATGTAATGGCGAGCAGATGTTAGATGTTGTAATCACTTACTCTGAACTTTTTTCTTTCCTGAAAGAGCAATCACTAGTTAATCAAAACAGTATGTACTGTATTTGTAGTTTGCACATTTAACTAGAATGTGTTTTTTTTCTTATGAATTTGAATTGTTTGCAGTGTACAAATGAGGAATGGGCTAATCACTAGTCCCAGCACCAGGGACAAGCAGATTGTTTGTCTGTGCTCATTTTGTTCACGCATGCAGCACAGCATGCTGATGAATATTCTTTCTCAAATCATCAAACAAAGAAAAATCCTGCTCCGTACTGGCTTGGCCCCTTCTAAACTTTTGATTTGATTTCATGTATATTTTGGACCAGCAGCAAAAGGTTTCATTTGACGGAGTCAAACAACGGACAATGTGATTACTGGAACCAGTTGTGCTAATGGGGGATAAGGGCATTATTTAGGAGATCTCTATAAAATGCACTATTGAAACCAAACTGAATAGCATAAGGAGATAATATTTGGCAACCTTTTACACTGTCGTCAAATATGTGCAGGCATTGCTAAAAGATTTTAATTCAACCAGTTTTGTCTTTGGTCACATGTATTATGAAATAATCCTATAAATATTGTGATAGACTATTTTTTCCATTTCATCCACCCCTGATGCAGACCAAATTTGGGCTCGAGTTATCCATTTTTTATAAGGACCACCTTTGCTGATGTAATTAAGTAACAGTGTTAAACCTTAAAGTATAGCTTTATTAAGAGTATTGTAAACAAGGCACATTTCAGGGGCTATTATTTCTTTTTCGTCTGGCATACTGGGGTTTATCTTTTCACTACCTATTGAGACAGTCACCTTTTGTTGCTTGGGCAAGAAAATGGTGAGAGAAACATAAAAGTTTTGTCATTACTTGTTTAATTGTTTATAATGCATTTTGTTAACATTTTTATACAAATAAATCTTTGGATATAACACATATTTTCTAATCATCTTTCCTTTGTAATACTTATTGAAGACAACGTGTGAAATGTGCACTAAAACACCAAACATAGTTGATATTCTGAGCTACTGCTAGTAAAAGACAGTCTATTACTGCTCTTTGCACAAACTATGGAAGCGTATGACACAATGTGTTTAGTAGTACTAATATTGGTTGACCCTCCATAAAAGCATCGCACAGACCTGATGTGTTTGTTGTTCCACAACGCACATTACCAATCTGATTAGACAAGCACATAGATTAACTTAACGAACGCTCTCACTTCCAGACTTTCACTATTCCATCTCTAGACGAGGTGACTATGAAACCTTGGGTTGTTTGGAAGGTGGCAATGTCAGTAATGATGTCATGGTGACCAACAGGGAGCGACTCTGGGCCTCGACGAGGAGTATCCTCGGTTGAGCCACTCTTCTGTTTACTGTGGATCTCCTAGTGAGGGAGAAACGAAAAGCGTTGGGCAGGGTATCTACAAATTTATCTGATTTATTTATTAATCTGTTTCAAATATATCTGTTGGTCTACACAAACCTGGACTACTTCTGTTCCCTCAATAATCTTCCGGTTGTAGAACACGGAGGGGCAGTGCAGAGAGTCGTTGGCACCGCCAGCCACAATGTAGGACCTCTCTGGGTATGCAAGGTCCCAGAATCTGAGAGATTGTATAGTTACAAAATATTACATTGTATAGCATTACATTATTAACAAAGCCATACTTAACCTGCATGATGATTCAATTCACCTAGTATATTGCCTATTAAAAAAATGACACAAATAAATTCAACTATGGGTAAGCTGTAGCTATCTTAAAGTTTATTTATTTATTGTTTTAATTCTTTTCATGACAGGACAGGTTTAGTAGCTTTCAGATTTTTCTGTCATTTGATGTTCAAATAAAGCCCTTCAGTTTGATGGAAGCATTTAAAGTTTCTATAAATGCCTGTAATTTGTCTTTCATAAAACTGTTTTTCATGGTTTGAGACAACAATAGGTGTTTCCCTTATTTTTGGTATTTTGTTCATTCAGTAAGGATGTGTTTTTTATGTTATAGGTACTTGCCATGTCGGCCACTGGGGTGGTTCTTCTTTTATCAAGTGGGAATGAGTTAGTTTGGCATGTCCTATGAGGCATCTGGTGTACATTGATCTCCTCTTCTTTTGAAGATTTATTTGGGAAGCAGGTATTTACATTAGGCCATATGTTGTGCAGTTTACTGTTTATTTGCGTCCCCTTATTGTCCCAGATTTTCTGTGTGTATGTTGCAATACTAGGTCTGATAATGTATGGTATTCTGTCGTTCTGTAAGATCATTGTTATTTTTCATTTCCTGAGATCCCACAGTGTGTTGATGCCCTGCAAAAATACACACTTACTGACAATTAAATAACTTTCAGATGCAGTCTGATTAGACACTGGGTCTGGTTACAAGAGGGTGTAAAAGTGCTTCTCCCTGTACTCTAAATAAAGGTTCTGAGATTCCACGTTTGGGTAGCGTGCCTCTAGGTAAGAGGTTGTAGACTGCTAGACATACTTTTATGATGTACTCAACGGCATTTAGCCCAGTTGATAGACTTTGAGAGGGGGCTTATCATTGGACTGTCCTGACATAGACGTTAGGATGTGTTGGGAGGTGTTGTAGGGGCACACACAGGGGAAACAGGTTCCAGATGGCCCAGACAGAATGCCAGAGAGGATTAATACAGCTTCTAACAAGCACGAGCAGCTCCTACGGTTTTGTTGTCCACCATCCATACACAGGCGGTATCTTAACTACATATACCTGCCTCTGCCAAGACCATTTAAAATGCTTAGCAGAAAGAATTGTGTTGTGACAGCGCCAATTACAAGCCGTGCCATTGACAGCCAGCCACCATTGCCTTTGTTTGCTGCTCGTGGCAGGGCTTCCAACCTGCATTTTTCAGCAGTATAAGGCTTAGCCAACTCACACAAGGGTTTTTCAGGAATGTCTCTGCCATATTGCATCACTTTGGTCTGCCTGGCCACAGCGGGATTTATTGCCAGTCAAGCAATTATGGGACCAGCTGGAACACCAGCTTCAACAGCTTACAAGTTTGCAGGATTTACATGCCCAACAACATCAATGGGAAAATGTGCCACAGGATACTGTACAGAACCTGTATACCTCCAATGCACGTATTAACAGGGTAGTAGAATAGAGATACCTATCAATTGTTTTTCCCTATTAAAAAAAGTTTCATATGATCCCAACAACTCCTTCTTGGTGTGTTATTATTATTTACTGTCAGTGTGTATTTCATAAATTTAGTTGGCAAGATCCTAAATCTAGCTTCATTTGATATAAAATATGAACCAGGGTGTTCTGTAGTGAAATTGCCTTTTTTAATTTTACTACAACACATTCAATTACTACTGTACAAGAGAAGAACAGGTTTTTATTTATGTAAGAAATCACTGGTGCCGAAATACCTGATTCTCATGTCTGACCCAGCAGTCAGCAGAAGTGGGTTGCCATCAGCAGGGCTGCAGTATATGCCATGTACACTGTGAGGGGACGGCTATGAGGAGTACAGTCCAAAATAAGACGTTGGGTATAAGACCTTTTTACCGTATATTATGAATACTGAATTGCCAGTTTATTAAATACCAAACTAAACAAACTCTGGTAATAGTTATCGATCATATGAAAGAGTTCAGTGCTTTTTAATGTGGAACTGTCACAGATTTCAACCTTTTCAATAGAGCTTTTCAGATCGTTCCACATTCAGTGATGTTTGGCTCAATACTGACAGTGAAGGGACCGCTAATTCTACAAAACATTATTACAGGTGTGTGCCGTTTCAAATCTGTATTACGTTCCGAATCTACTTTGAGAACACTACATCAAATTTGTGGGAACAGTTCAAATAAGGCCTTTTCCTGTTTCAGAATGAAATGAGAATGCCCAGTGCACAAAGCAATGCCCACATACAAATTATACAATCCTAGGTAGGTTTACTAGGCAGGTGTACCTAATGAACTGGCAACATCGTGTAGCGCAATCAACCCTGTAAACTTTTTCAAAGCTACATGCCTGCATCTCTGAGAGGGGTGGAGCAGAGCTGGCCCACAGTGTGAACTTTCGGTCTCCAGTCTCCATGTCCCACATGGACACCTCATTATTTCCTTGAACAGCTACAAAAATACAGAGTATTAACACAGTCAATGTAAAATCTATTTTCTCTACTGTTATATAATTACATTAATTACCCTATTAAAATAAGCCCTATCACAATCAAAGAAGCATTTTGTTTTGTTTTATGAGGAGGTTCTAAGGAAAGGAAAATGTCACTAGGTACACTTTTAACCTAACAATGTCCAGACAGAACAGTAATTTGGAGAAAGTAATAAAGTGGAACAGCCCTTGACTTTAGACCTAACACTTTTCACAGTGTTTTTTTTTTGTGCAGCCTAATTCAGTTCAGCACGGTATTTGCAAGTTTTGTTTTAACATAGAATAACTTAAAATAGTTTTAACACACACAGTCACTGACCACTTTATTAGGCACACAATGTTAGTACCACATAGGACCTGCTTTTGTCTTCAGAAGTACCTTGGTTCTTCATGGCACATTCTGAAGGTGCTGGAAACATTACTCAGCGATGGTCCTTATTGGCATGATAACATCAGGCAGTTTTTCAGTTTTGCACATCCATGATGTATATCTTCAGTTCCACCACAGAATAAAGATGCTTTATTAAACTGAGATCTGGTGAGTGTGGAGGTGATTTGAGCACAGAACTCAATGTCATGTTCAAGAACCCAGTTTGAGATTATTTTACTTGTGACATGGCCCAAAGTGTGTTGGAAGTAGCAATCAGAAGATGGCTACACCATGGTCAGAAAGGGATGGACATGGTCAGCAACAATACACAGCTAGAGTGTTGTGTTTAAATGATGTTCAGTTGGTATTAAGGGACCTAAAGTGTGCCAAGAAAATATGCCCCACACATTACAGAGCCATTACAGAGCCTGATCTGTTGATACAAGGCAGGGTGGATACATGCTTTCACCAAATTCTGACCTTGCCATCTTAATGTCAAATCAGAAATCAAGACTCATCAGACCAATTTTGGTGCACTGTCCTGAACTGTGTCCTTAGTTGCCTTAACTTAGTTGACTTCAAGATTCAGTGTGTTGTGCATTCAGAGATACACATTTTATATCCCGGTTGTAATGCGTGGTTATTTGAGTAACTGCTGCATTTCTATCAGTTCATAACAGACTGGTCATTCTCCTCTGACCTCTGGCACCAACGAGGCATTTTTACCAAGTAAACTGCCGCTCAGTGGCCGCTCAATTTTCTCTTTTCAGGATCATTCTTTGTAAAACCTACAAATGGCTGTTAGTGAACATTCCAGTAGATCACCAATTTCTGAAATAATTCAACCAACTTAACATGTTTATCACCAACAACCATATCACTTAAATCACTTAAACCAAGTCACTTAAATCACCTTTATTCTCCATTATATTGCTCGGTTTAAACTTCAGCAGGTTTTCTTGACCATGTCTACATACCTAAATGCACTGAATTTCTGCCATGTGATTGGCTGATTAGAACAAGCAATTAAACAGGTCTATCTAATAAAGTGGCCTTTGAGTGTACAGTATCTAACAATGCCAGAGCATCTGCTTTAAAGTAATAACTTTGTGCAACTAGCTGCAAATCAGTTAATAATTTGTTTCAAACTACAGTCAAAATCCAGACTATAAAAAGAAGAATTACATAGCTCCATAAGCTGTCAATACTATATAGTTGACTCCGGTTAATCGGACCACATCAGGACACGATCGCATTGGTCCTAATAACCGGCTGGTCCGATTAAACGAACATGCCCTATGCCACAAGAAAGAACGTGCTATGTAACATATGCAATGTTTATTAAACCTTTATTGTGTGATTTAAACGTATAGCGAACGTACAAACAAGAACTACTGTTGCTTACAAACTTTATTCACTGAAAAATAAATTTGCAAACAAGTTTTTCGAAACGATCTACAACACAGTGTATAGGTACTCAGCATTCGAAGCATAATACTGTGAAAAACAAGTTCTTACTAAATTCCAGTCAACGTTTGAAGGACTTATCCAGTGTGAATTGATGCGCTTTAGCTGTGGCTAAGTGGCGACTTGTGGCTTTTTTTGTAGTAAATGGAAATGTTAGGCAAAGACCTGTAGGTGGCAGTAGAGGGCTGGGGAGAAACTCGGGAGTTTTCGGATAATGATGCCAGAGACGAAGAGTTTCTTCACGGATATTACATACTGTACACGTTCTTTGGTCCCATTAAACAGAATTTTGGTCCAAATAAGCGAATAACATTACACGTATTTATTAGGATTTGTTTGGTACTCTAGGATTTGGTCCGATAAGCGGCTGGGGTCCCATTAACCGGAATCGACTGTATACCATAACTGTTTGTAGACCTTATGTCGCATTTCAGCTAGCCTCTGTGCTATCCATCGGTGGAAAGGAAGTCAGTAGACACACTGACACAAGATCGACACCGTGATGTGTGTGGTACAAGTGCACGTACAGCAATGTCGATAGGATTTGTAAACAGTGTGCACATTTCCCCTAGAGGGACACCTCACAAGTTGGGACTGATTATTGGGCTTTAGCTTTTCACCAGTGTCAAAATCTGAACACATAACACTTATGGCTAGATTTGTATTTGGTGGACTAATGTCAATTTAGCAGTGACACCGAGTGGTTCAATACACCAATACGCTTGTCCCATCACTGCAAAAACCACCATATCAATCACTGGTGTGCTTGGAATGATCCACCACCTAAATCAGACGTGGTCGCTGGTAGTTTTTTTGGTGATTACTTTCCATAATGTCTGAAACGCTGTGCATAGTAACAAACAGAATACAGTCCCAGATCAGAAAAAAGTTGGGATGGTATGGAAAATGCCTGGTCCTTACATTTACTTTACCTTGGCTTTGATTTCGTTGCAGACAGTATAACCCAGAGTTATTTCAATTTTTATGTGGTCAACTTTCATTTTATTGTTTTATTGTTAATAAACATTAATTCCTGCAATACATAGGGGCTAGTGATGAGGTAAAAAACCCTGATGGGATTTTAAACAAGTATCAGTATCCACTGCTACAGTGCATCCGGAAAGTATTCACAGCGCTTTACTTTTTCCACATTTTGTTACGTTACAGCCTTATTCCAAATTG
>JAVSBV010021886.1:0-12047 GCA_033117975.1 Parotocinclus spilosoma | reverse complement strand
ACGGCAACCACAAGGGCAACGTTTCGGCGCATCTCTAGTCCCGGTGTTAATGTTCGATATCACTGTACGTCCTAACCTCCGATTTGACACACACACACACACACACACACACACACTAACGTCTTGTTACGTTTCTCACCTGCAGTCCTTGTCGGTCTCAGTAACTGAACTCCAGAACGCGGAACCTAAACCTCTTTCTAAACCGGTTTCTAAGCCTGTGTCCAAAACGCACAAGGCACAGCAGCGTGTGAGTACTAACCGCCCCTGCCCCCTCTCCACCCCCCAAACACCACCAGCCCCCCCAGCCTAGCTCTAACTTCCAGCCGTGGCCTAGCACCATGGCTTACCCCAACGCTGCCTGCCTGCGCTGAGCCAAACTGTCGTTTCTAGGTGTGCTGTTCCCCAGTCGGCCTGTCAGAGGGCGCTGCTTGCTCTGCTTTTATGCATCGTCGTGGTATTAAAGCTGTGCCCCCCACCCTTTGGTCTGCGTGGTTCGATCTTAGCGCTTTCAGACCAGGCCTTTGGTCTTTATGGTTAATCAGAGCAGGACAAGATCTTTTAGATCTTGCGATGTTCGTTACAGGGCTGTGGAGGAAGAGGATCAGCTTTTGACGCAGCTCTAAAACGCTTAACCGGACGTACAAACTGGACGACCTACAGGGGGCGCCAATGAGTCTGAGAGTTAAACGTCGGAACTGGTTATGAAGTTTAAAGCAGCTTCCCAATTTACTGTTCTCTTCTGTTATCTACGGCCAAATTGAGCAAGCCTAGGGTGACAGCGACAAGGAGAAACTCAGGAAATGCTAAAAGGAAAAACCACAGGCGGACCAAGAGTCAAAAGGGTCCTGACCTGCCTGTGCGGCTTGTATATCAAATAAACAGAGGCTAAATAAATATCAACAGGGGGAACTTATTTAAAAAATGTATAATACTATTTATTTAAGAGAAAACAGGAACAGTATAATACCAGAAAAAAAATATTGAGTAATTAACATAAAATTCAAATGCTAAGTAATTGGTATGTTCCCCCTCTTGCCGTTATGGCAGCATCAAAAGCCGGTGATCTTATCGGGCGTGGTCCCGCAATATTCCAAAGAACGGTTTGGGCCACCGTTAACGTTGACCGAGGTTGAGGTCGGGTCACTTTAGTACTTGATCTTTTTTGGTCTTCGGGGAGTTTCTGCAGGTTTTTTCGGGTCGTCATCATGCTGTGTTCTGAATATTTTCTTAAAAGGCCTTTTCTAGTTCTATACTGTCATTTCTCAGACTTTTGGACCCACCATAGTTGAGGAGTAGGCTACAGATTTATGGCCACCCCTGTATTTAGCTATTTGGCAGCATAACAGTACCGAGTAGTCTCCAGATCCTCCAGGACCTTTGGTCGGTGAGTTTTCCCGAGCTGCCCGTTAGCTGCTTTGCTACAAAGCGTAACCTGAACATAGCTGCTTGGTTTTTGCTCTTTAATTTGAGTTTGGTGTGTCGGATCTTTTTGCAGCTACAGTAGTTTGTGTGCGAGTCCCCGCTGTGTGTTGTGTTCATCGTACTGCATCCATCCACCGTCACCCATATCTACCACCCCATCGACCCGTTACTTTGTCTCTGACTGGCCGTGTTTGTGTGCCTTTATCCGCCGTGACATCGTTAATTGCTTTTGATCTAGCTTTGATAACGACCTTGGGGTACGACCCTAATGAGAAATAGTGGACTTGAACCTTAAGACAGTCCGCTAGCCCACCCCTGTGGTGACCTAGGTACAAGTCCAGTCAGTACTGTCCAGCCAGGCTGGATGTCCCACGGACACAACTGGTCATGACTGAGGTAGGAGAACCTGGACGGGTTGGAAGAGTGACCCCTGCCCAGCCCAGTGGGTTCTGGGACAGCCCCCACCCTGAGGTGGCGTTAAAAAGGGGCGGGTATTAATTATCCAGCCGTGACGTCGGGCTGATTTATTGAGTAGCCAGCTGGTAGACCAGTATAAATCCAATTGAATGAACTTAGTTTCATCGTATCATGGCAGCTTCCGCATGCTACGTAGCGAATGCGCCCGGTCCTCTGCATCTCTGACGGTGCCTTTTTGTGCAGGGTTCGGAGGCCGAGTCTGTAAACGGGCCGGGTCAAGACAGCGGCTTGGACACGGCGTCACGTCACGAACCCTCAGGCACAATGCCCAGCCGGATGGAGGCGCCCTCTGAGGCCATGGAGGGTATACTGTGTAGGAAACATGAAATGGAGAGCCAAGGCAAGAAAGCAGCCAACAGGTAAAACGACAATGAAAGCGTGCATCAGGAACGCAGCCTGAATAACAAATAGCTAGTGGAAGGTGCCGGTAGAGGCAAAGTACCACTACGAATTTTGATTGCTCTTAAGATGTTTTGGTTCCGTTTGACTCCCTCTGGGTGTAGGTCGTGGCAGAACGTGTACTGTGTGCTGAGGAAAGGAAGTCTGGGCTTTTATAAGGACAATAAGAGCGCGTCGAGCGGGATCCCCTACCACGGAGAGGTTCCCATCAGCCTCAGTGAGGCCACCTGCGAGGTCGCTCACGACTACAAGAAGAGGAAACACGTCTTTAAACTAAGGTGCTTTTCACTTTCAGTACATCAATGAACTGACGGCCCGTAAAAAGTCTACGGCGTTACAAAATGTGCTCCGAGACACAATCCGAATTCCTCAAATGTCAGTCACACAGAAGCGCAGGAATAAGGGAGCTGCTAAAAGATCCTGCTCATCAAGGACAAATCAGGAGCGGTTTTTCGGAACCGTATCTGACGTGTAACGCTTTGCCTGCTCTTGTTTTCCCTCAGACTGGGAGACGGAAAGGAGTTCCTGTTCCAAGCGAAGGACGAGGTGAGTGTGTGAAACTTTAAACGACAGGCCGAGTCACCCTGTTATGAAACGTCCTATAAGAATAATCCAAAATGATCAAATCAAGATGGATTATGATGGACACCATGCAGGCACTAGGAAAAAAAACTCAAATCAGGAGCTGCACTAGGCGACTTTGTAAATGAAATACGGCACATTTGAGGCAAGACACTGCTGAGTTTACCCCTTAAAATCCATGATCCCCATTTGGGGATCGGGTGCTTTCACTCGTCTACTGATGGGATGGGATGGGATGGGATGGGATGGGATGTAGGCGGACTAAACATTTGGCAGTTAATGAGTTAATTAAGGATTCGTTAAGATTGAGTTCTTTGTTCCCTGCTCCTGGTTAAGAGAAGCACACCATAGGCTAGTGGGTGGCTCCTTATCTCCAGCAGGGGGCAGACTTGTGTGCCAAATTTGAGGGGGGCACAGTTGCAAGAAGTATAGTGGTCATTTGGAACTCGTGGAATTAATTTTCTCTCTCTGGGGGGGCTGGAATAAATTCATTCAAGCAAGTCAGGATGAATGAAACCAAGATTAAACGCGCCAACGAATGCTCACCCCTCTCTTTCTCTCTCTCTCTCTTTCTCTCTCGCTCTCTCTCTCTCTCTCTCTCTCTCTCTCTCTCTCGCTCTCTCTCTCTCCTCAGGCCGAGATGAGTTCCTGGATCCGGGCGATCCACTGCTCGATGCCAGCAGGTAGCCCGGGCAGCGGTGGGGATTCTCCCCCGCCCCCTCTGACGAGGGCCATGACGATGCCCCCCATGTCGCCCAACTCGGGCGAAGCCGGCGGCGTGACCATGCGCAACAAAGAGGGCAAAGAGAGAGACCGCGAGAAACGCTTCAGCTTCTTCGGGAAGAAAAAGTAAAGGTTCGAGCAGGAGCGCGAGTTCATCTGCCAACGGTCAAACACAAACTGATCCTGCTTGAGGACGGAGGAGGACAGCGCCCTCTAGTGTCACATTAGCTATCACACAGTTTTCTTTATCGATCTCGCTTTGTCTCACTTTTATCTCTGTCTCAAACCCCCACCCCCACCCCACCACCTAAACTGCCACTTTTCTTAAGACGGCCCTTTGGGGTCTGTTCAGGGGCGGCGAGACGGAAATTCCCCTCATGTCAATTTCTCGTGGTTCGGCAGTTCCAAAGTTTTTCCTTCAGTTTCCTGATGTTCTCTTTGGGTTTTTGTAATCAGTGAAGGAAATGTTTTGCTACAGACGTTGGTTGGTTTCCCCTAACATCTCTGTATTATTTAAGTAGTTCCCCTTTTTTCGAAGCATGCACTATTTAAGGAAAGCGTACGCGTAGTTAGGTCCGTGTCCTCGTTAGAGCAAAGACGCGTACCTCGTTCCTTTGCTTCCCCTCAGTTCGGAGGCGGAGGTTCGAAGCGCAGACGTAGAGCGACGGTGCTCGGGGCACCTCTTTAGGGGTTCGTTTTTAATCGACTGATTTAGTTTTTATGCCTTTTAACCAATAGGTACGTTGAAATTTTGACGTGAGCACTCTCTTACCCTTCTCTTACGCTAAAGGTAACGTTTTGGGGGTTTTTTTTTCCCACGCCAAACGTTCGTTCTCGAGTATTAAGCACGAAAAAGTACGATGCCATTTTTCTCTCTCCTCTTTTTTGCCATCGCTTTTGTTCGGATCGTCCGTGATCCAGAGAAACGCACTCGAGCGGAAAAGCGACCGGTTTTGTTTTGTTTGTGCGTTTGCTTTTGCTTCATTTGGGTTTTCAGTTGCGCTTTGTGATTGACACCTGCGCAGTGGCTCCAAATCGTTCACCCGATGTCCCTGGAAGTAACGAGCGTCCTTTATTTCGAATGGCGTTCAAAATCGTTTCCAAGTATTGATTCCTCCCGCCTTCACCGCCTCAGTCGCACCCTCTGCTATTTAAACCCCTTGTCTCGAAGCCATACAAACAGTTAAGAAACGGCTTAAGCATGGCTTTTTACACCCCTTTTTTTCCCCGAGGTGAACAGCGAAATGAAACACTGGACCAGAAGATGAACTACTGCTCTTTTTAGTAACGTGGACCAAATCTGACCGCACCCCGTTCGTCAGCGTCAATTAACGTACCTTCGCTAACTAATCGGGAACACCCACACGGGGGCGTGGCTCATATCAGGAAGATTTTCGACGATATTTTTTGCATGACCGCTGTATTTTTGTAGCCGTGGGTTCCCGGGGACATGTCGCCGTGCTCGCGGGACCGACTTTAGGAGGTGGCCGTTAAGGACCTCGTCTTTGATCGTTTTTGCCGTACGATGAAGCCCCGTCCTCTGAGGGGAGGGGAGTGGAGTATCATACGTGGGTGGGGTGGGGTGGGGTGGGGTGGTACCAGTTCTAAGTTCTATGGTGACAGAAGAGACCATTACTCAAAAACCTACACAAGCTGATTGGTAGTGGACGAGGGGATTCATTCATTCATGTTGCATTTTTTTCAAGTTCGGGTCATTTTTTTTAAAAGTAAAAATCTTTCTAGAAATAACAAACTGTGATTAGGGACATGATGATGTCACTGTCTTCAACTCAGTCTTGCTCCATCGTCGTTCCTCGTCTTTGTTAGTCTCTGAGTTATTCTTCCTTGTTTCGCATTAAACTCGCCGATAAACACCAAATTCCCACCACGGCCGAGCTGACGTACGAAAACCACGAATTCTAACGAATAAATAAAGAGCGGTCGCCGAGATTTCAACTTTGGACGACCTCAGCTGATTCAGTATGCTTGAGGTTTGTAACCTCATTAGTTCGGTACCCATTTTTGAACCATTCTTCCCTGGGCAGAAACCAGTGCTCCCAGTTCAAGGTTCAAATCCCAGTTCCTTGACTTTTATGGGGACTGACTGTGTTGGTATGTTCGCCCCCGTCAGTGTGAGTTTTCCCTGGATAATCCAAGTTCTTCCCGGGGTCCAAAAACGTGTTAGGTTAACTGGCCACTCTAAAGTGGGGAGGCAGGTGAGGCGGCTTGGGCTGCACCTCTTACCCAGTGCCCTGTCTTCTCTATTCGGGCGAGAAACCCCAGACTCCGTGCGACTGCGACCCTCGTACCCAGGTCTGTGTGGTGATCAGCTTAGGGGTTCGCCACAGCACCAACTGAGGACGTCGTTACTTTGAGGAACTGTGTTAATTGAGTTAATTGAATCGTTTTACCTTCTCCAGAGTTTGACTAACGCTTTGGATGGAGGGTTTGCAGACGTTTGTCGCCGCATCATCATCATCACCATCATACCATCTGCTGTCTTTATTCCGTTACCTCTCATTATTATTATTTTAATTATTACTATTGTTCTGATTGATGCAAATCTGCTCCTGCTCCCGGTATTACGGTGTTACTCCTCTTTTATTGGAACTGCCGCTCCTGTATTACTTCATAAACTGTTCCTGCTGTCAGTTTGAGGTTCTACCGTGTGTGATACCGTGCCCTGCCGAAAGAGGGCCGCCGTGTGCCGTGCTGCATTTTTCATTCCTCATCTGGGGAACAGGACGGGCGGGCGGGAGGGGGGACTCTCGTTTTGGGGGTGGGAACCAAAGGAGAAAGATTTGTTTGTTGACTTGTGTATCTACATTGAATATTAGAAAATAAAACATTGTTTCAAATAGAGCATAGGCTTTCATTTCACTTTGTTTGTTTCTCTCCTAGTGGTCCAATAGGGTACTGCAAGGGGTTCTTTGACGAGAAAGTCGTTTTTAAAGAAGTTGTAATAGCAAATGAAGATGCAGAAGAAGTCCCAGCTAAGAATGATGGACCATTGGACGTTGGAAAGGGGGAGTGTGGACCTTTGGTACGAGTCCAAGGATCAGAGTCATGAAAGTGTCTTACCAAAGAAATTCTTCTGAAATGTCTTCATTTTTAAGTTTGTTTTTTTTCTTAAGATTTTTCTTAAGTTGTATTCTTTAATGCATTACATCCAACTCTTAAGTTGTTGTTTTTTACGAGAGTATAAAGAAGCGAAGTACGAGGCAAACGTGCCTGAGCGGATTGCCTTTGGTTTTTGGGCGAGAACTCCTGCTGAACGCTGAGCAGCGAGTTTGGATGCGTGGCAGCAGAGGCTGCCGTTTCAGCCGTAAGGCGTGAGAGAATTCCACAGCAGAAGAAGAAGTCCAGACCTGCCCTTGCTTCCAAAAATCAAGCGAGCCGTGCCGCAGCAGAGTTCCTCTTTCCCACACATGCTAAACACAAGGAAACTGCCTTGGATGGCCTTTAGGTCATGACCTTTAACCGGGTGTCCAGCCCTCCTTGCGGTTAATTTGATTTAATTAACCGGTTGTGTGAGGTGGAGGCTTCACTAGCACGCTGCCCAAGTTTGGATGATTTGTTTGATTCTCTGTATGACCTGTCCAGTGGCTGGATGTCTCAGGGAGGGGAGGCCAGATAGCAGGATTACCCCCCCCCCCAGCACTGCAACAACATGGCTCTAGATGGGCCATCGATTCTTCCACATGCTCTGCCGCTCCGTGCAACAGTACTCCGTTAGGGGGTCCGGATCCCCTGCCGACCATATCTTGGGTCATCTTGGGAAACATTTCAGTTGGGCTCCAGTGGGTCAGGGGCGGTACGGTTGGGGCTAAAGAAATCAGTTTGGGGCGAAGCCTTTTTTACAGAGATTAGATTAAATTACGAGAATTAAACGATCTAATTCGGCGTTTTAACACTATCTTTAACTGTCATTAGGGTGTCTTAACGTGTGACGTAGTCTAACGGTCCAGTTTGCCACAATTGGAAAAATCTTCAATATTCAATTCAATATTTTTCAAATTGTGGCGCGTGTCCAACGCGCAGTGGCGGTAATTTTTCAAATTGTGGCAGACTGGACCGTTAGACTCCAGCACCTCGTGAACGCGCCTTCTGCGTAGCTTAGCAAAGCGCTCCCTAAAATTGTGCGTCTTTTAAAACTAACCAAAAAAAAAAACGTTATTCCAAGATAAGTGTGTTATCAGAACGTCCTTATTACACTATAAAGTCCTTTTATTCGGGTCAAAGTCCAAGCGTGAGACATGTTATATATAACATGCTTTGAAGTTTTATCTTTTACAGCTTGTATAAACGTTTAGTTCCTTGTCTAAACAGTTTATGGTTTATGTTTCGAAAGAGAAGGCTCCTAATTGGAGCCAAGGAAAGCAAAAGGCAAGCTATTTTATTGAAATAAAACAAGTTGCGACGCGTTTTTAAATATTTAAACCGTTTGCACCTAATTTCAAACTGTTACCTTGTACAGCACTTTGCTCAAACCTAATTCACGTCACAAGGATTTGTCATTTGCGGTCGGCCTTGTAAAAGACTTGTTGTTCCTCGGTTCTGGTTGAATGAATCCAAGGCAATTGTTTTTACTATCGTTTTTAATTGCCAGATTTGTTTATACACTCGTTTATACTCGTTCTCCAGCCACGTTGGACGGTTCCTCCAAACGAGGGAAAGCCAACGTATTTTGGCTAGATTTCAGCTACATTTGGAACCACGTTGGTGGAATTCAGGATCGCTTATTTTGTTTCCTGCTTTCTTTGACATGCTGGAGCCTGAAATGTGATGAAAACTGAACCTTCTTCAGTCTGAGGGCTACAAAAAAAAAAAGAAAAAAAAAAAAGCTCACCCACATCAAAAATAGGCTGAGCCAGTTGGCTTCAAGCAAGGAAACGTGGGTGACACATGATGTGAATTCAATGCAGAACTCTACCGTGGAACTACACGAGAAACGCTTTTTAAAAACTTATTATTATTCCAGGTTGCTGTTCAGTCTTGTTCTTTTATTAAGAGCATTCCTGTTTGGTTATGGGCATTTTCCCATCCATCATAAATTATCGCAGATTTCTCTCTCTATGATCTAATGGACAGCTATCCCACCCCCAGGGTGGGCACTAGCACATGTCCGCCACCCGCAGGTCAATGTGAGGGGCAATGTTGATAGATTAAGGACTTGGGCAGCACCTCATTTGCTGTTAAGCATTACCGTTTAAAAAGTTCAAATGATTGCAGAGCTTTGTCGACGTGAGGGATTGCGATTTCTCGTGCGACATCCGTGACGCTTCAGACCAATTAGCGACCGAATCATTCATTCTGCAGGGTGACTTCACTCCTCAGCGTAAAAGGCTCAGGATTTTAAAGGAAGTTGCACCATTTTAAAGGTGACATAGTAACACGGGAACACCGGCAGCTTGTGTAACTCCATGTGAAGTTCTGATCTCAACCCTTAACTTAGGAGACCGACAGTAAAGTGAAATGGAATGCAAACTGGTTTCGGTCCGAGCTGAGACATGTTTAGTGTGAAATCTGGGTGGTGGTGGTGGTGGTGTCGGGTGGGGGTGGGGGGGTATGGACACGTACACCCTGAATGTTAGATGACCATGTAGGAGGGCAGATTTGACCCTTTAATATGGAGAAAGACGGGTTTTGTGTTTTTATTTACGTCAAAGTCCCAAGACATCAGGAGCAAAAAATGGAATAGATGGACGTAGATTCAATTCATCCGGGCTTGTTTTGGGTAGGTCATGGAATGATCTTCATTCGTCAGAGGTGTTACACAACGTAATCAGACTTCAGACTGGGAATTTTGGGCTTTGATTTACACGCCTCATTGTCTGGCTTTGTTTCAGGAAATGATGGTCAATGACCTCACTCTTATCAAAACCTCAGAAGGAGGGCCGTCTGCCGCCCAGACATGCCTCTTGTTTCCTGGGAAGTGGATTTGGTTTACTTAAACGTTCGGCGCTGAGGTGCAGCTTGTGCTCCTTAATTCGAATTTGATCGAGTTTAGGCGATTCAGTGAAATCAGAAAATGAACCCCAAAGTTCCTGAGCTTCACAGTCACTCGTTTATATTAAATAACCTCCTGCTGAGACACCGTGGGGTTTACAAGTGAGAAACATGACTCTGTTCTGCATAGAGTGGGACTTGTTGGGAAGTGATGGATTAATCGGTTTTAACTGACGGTGCCAAAACAAATCAGACATTTAAACAAAGCCTTATTTGGTGGAGGAACTTGTTGCCAACCTCTCTATCCAAACAAGCCACATCACCGACCGGAAACAACCATTACCACAGAAACACCAATGTCTTTACAGATGCTTTGACCTGGCAGGCTGTTTCTGAGTTCATTGGGGAAGATCCAGTTGATCCTACTGCTGTGCTGTAGTCTATGTGACCCCAACAGTCATTTCATTGGTCGGGGCGTTAGCTCCATCTTTTCATTAAGTGATCAAATCAGTCTCAGCACCCATCTGCTTTTCCTGATGAGGGAAGCGCACTTGGCGAGGGGCTAAGAGATCAGCTTAGTCTTCTCACTCCAAAGTCACAGACTTCAGCTCCTCCTGACGTTCTCAGACACTTCCAAGCAAGTCCTGGACCTGACTGGGCATCTCCATCCAAAGGGATGTGTCTGGAACATCTCTAGTGGGAACCAAACACCTTTTATAAGATGGCCAAACTCAAGACTGTGGTGGCCTAGTGGTTACGGTACTGGACTCTGGACCAGAAGATCCAGGGTCAAATCCCACGTCTGCCAAGCTGCCACAGTTGGGTCCTTGAGCAAGGCCCTTAACCCACAACTGCTTGGATTGTAAAACCGTATCAGTTGTAAGTCGCTCTGGATAAGGGCGTCTCCTAAATGCTGAAAATGTAAATGCAAGTGTCTCAAGTGGATTGAAAGACGTCTCATGTCTTCATGCAGAGTAAACCAAAGCACCCAGTTTGTGCTGACCCAACGTCAAAGAGAGAGAGAGAGCTTCGTCCAAGCTTTATACCACTCATTTACCTGCACAGTCCAGAACAACAACTACCGATCCTTTTGACAACTTCATGCTCTCTTTGTGCGTCGCTCGTAAACAAGGTGCTGAGTTTTTTTTAAACCGAGGATGTTGCTCAAGCCCAGTGGCTCAACTGGTGCAGCTGGTTGCAGGTCCTCATCACATCTGGAGCGGATTTGCACTGGTTAACTCGAGAGCCTTACAATAGATGGCCTCCGTCCCAATTCCATCTTGACGTGCCACATTTCGTTTCCCGCTAAGAACTCCAAGCAAATATGCGCAACTCAGCGCCAGGGGAGGGCAGGTCAGGAGGTCGAGCGGCATTTGTGGGATTGTGGAAGTGTTGTCTGTGGGATTTGCCGTTTGGAAGACGCCGTAGTCAGATCGAATCTCTGTTCATACCATCATCTTGCATGCTTCTCTAGAAACATACAGAGATCTAGAGTAACAGCCAGTATATACAAGACAGTAAATCTAGGCTGATTGATCATCACACACACACACACACACACACACCCTTTTACTGAACCCGCAAAGCAGAGCCGCTGTCGTCATCTCATCTCCCTCTGCAGGGATCTGCTCAACACATGTTGGCTGCAGCGGGCCAGAGCCTCGCTGAGTAACAGAAGATGCTTCTGTGTCTCCTCAAGGCTTTCAATGCTAATCCAGATCTTTGCTGAAGACAATCCAAGGTGAACCCGTTCCACGTCTTATCAGCTCTTTGTTATTCAGACTGAGAGTGGCAGACGAGCTGTTTGTTCTGACAGAGACAGCAAACCATTTAACATTGAATGGAACCTTATGAGGAGTCATTACGATATTCAAAAGAAACACATTTTATAATGGGATTAACAGCAGTGTAGCTGGACCAAAAAAAAAAAAAAGGTCATTTAATTGTGCTTCATTTTCACATAGCAGTTTTTTAGGTATCGGCCCATTATTTTTACTCATTACAGCCTCGTTACTTTTTAAAAGTAACTATTTTAGCTATTATATTCTAATGTAAAATATTAAAAAATGAAAAAATATATATACTTTAAACACAACACGTGTGTGTGCGTGTGTGTGTGTATGTGATTGTGTGTGTGTGTATGTATGTATGTATGTGTGTTTCTGCATGTGTGTGTGTGTGTGTGTGTTTCTCTGTGTGTGTGTATGTGATTGTGTGTGTGTATGTGATTGTGTGTGTGTATGTGGATGCGTGGGTGTGTGTATGTGGATGTGTGTGTGTGTGTGTGTGTATGTGGATGCGTGTGTGTGTGTGTGTGTGTGTGTGTATGTGGGTGCATGTGTGTGTGTGTATGTGATGGTGTGTGTGTATGTGTGTGTATGTGATTGTGTGTGTGTATGTGGATGCGTGTGTGTGTGTGTGTGTGCGTGCGTGTGTGTGTGTGTGTGTGTGTGTGTGTGTGTGTGTGTGTGTGTGTGTGTGTATATATTCTTTAT
>JAVSBV010021876.1:0-12047 GCA_033117975.1 Parotocinclus spilosoma | reverse complement strand
TCAATCTCAGCACCCCAAAATTAGTTAAGAACAACTGGTTTGATGCCCGAAACATTTTGGCTGTTAACCAGTGTTAGTTAACTAAACCTGCGTACCCTTCACTGAAGCTTTAGTTGTTGATGTTATGTTGCACATTCTTATTTAGTTGTGGCTCTTTATTTTATTGTATTCCTCTAGCTATTCGTTATGATGATATGTAAAGTTTGGCGAACTTAATTGCAGTTTATTTATAGTACATTTGGACTTTTTAACATGCATTATTTGGACTGGAATGCAGCTTGATCCTAATAACAATTTATTAAAAGTAAGGCACTCCTGCTTAATGGAAAAACTTTCCATTCAACCCTAGACGTTCTTGGGACGGATTGAAACCTGTGACGAGGTTTCAGTAATAAAGATATACCTTTTTAAATATCTGATAAATAAAAGCAGTTCCTTGAACCTGGATCTCTTTAGCTTCTCTTTCACACTCTAGGATCGAAGAATATCTCAGTGATTGTTGTAGCATGATTGCACAATGACCTGCTGCTCTCAGCCAAGTAACTGTACCGCAGAGATTCTGCACAGCTGATCTCGCGTATGATTGGACGGTGACCTCGCGGGTTGCCAGGTCTCTGCTGCGGCATATTGCTTTTTTCCGGGATATTGAGCCATTTGTGGACTCAGTCAATGAGAAGACTTGGGTTTTGGGGAGGCGAAGAGCGGCTCGGTGACAATTTTTTCGCAACGTGACGATTCAAGCGATTATAAGCTATATTCATCCAGCCACCTCCCATAAAAGGGTTATAGTGATTCATTACCTTAATCCCATTCTGAAAATATCAGAGAAATCGAACTGCAGATGTTATTCTTCTCCTATAACGCTTGATAAGATTGGAGATAAAAGGAAAGGAACCTGAGCTTCCCCTCAGTCCAGAACGTCTCCAGACTCTTAGATCCTCTCTTGCAGACTTCATTCAGCTCAGCTTTCAGTAAGGAACTGAAATGATCGTACCAAAGCCTAATCCTGTGCTTTCTGAAAACTGAAAGGAATGTAAAGATTTGGTCTTTTTGTGTCGTTTTGTTCATCATCCTGCTGGAAAGTAAAACTATGACCCACAGTTGTAGCTTCTTGGAGAAAGCAGACTGATTTGCTTTCTAAATCAGGTCTCCGTGCCTGAGGGAGAGGAGGCCAGTCGAGGGATCATTGTGAAACTTTAGCCGCTCCAGCCTTTTCTTTGCACTAAGCTCTATTCTTGCGTCATGTGACCACAGGTTGTGATCCTCTTTGTGCATTGTGCTCAACTGTGCACCTTCTAAATACTCAGTGTTAGATTTGAAAATCTAGTGATTCCATATTCTACAAATCTCCTAATCCCTGTTTTAGGTTTGTGTGTGTGTGTGTGTGTGTGTGTGTGTGTGTGACTTCTGTATCAGCTCATATCACATACATGCACGTAATAATCAAATAACTGTAGAAAATTAGATTTTGATCCGATCAATGAGTTTACAGAGCAATTACAATGCACTCAGAAATCAGATAACGAGAAACCTCCGGGTTTACAATGACTTTCTACTTTGCAACCAGCCAATGATCTCAAATAAAGCTGTGACATAAACATTTTTATTTATTATAAAGAGTTTGTCATGTCAAATAATCAGATTCTTCATTTTTCTGTGTATACATTGTGTTTTCGAGTTTCTACATAGAAAGCACTAGTAAAGGAACTATACTTGTTAGTGGGTGCTGCCTTTAATTCAAGGGTTGCCAGATCCATACCTGTCAAGTTTTGGATTTAAAAATAAGGGAAATTTTCCCTCCGCACTTCGAGCTGTCCCACCAGCTCAATCGAAGTTCAGTATCCCTTACATTTTAAGACAGGTTTACAAGAAATCTAAAATAACCACATGTGAATCACTTACAAACTACAATTATATTATCAGAATCTGATAGGCCTACCTTTGTTGACACTAAAATGCTTTGGACATTCCCACATATGTTATTCTTATAATAAAGCACATTTTATTTTTATTACACATGTTTAGTGTCTCATGTTCACTAGTCTGATTCTCTAGCATTCACTGATTTATTACACAGAGCTGCTGCAGACTTTGCATCCTTTAACACTTTTTTGGAAGGAGTGGATTTGTGGGCTGGGTGATGGAAGTGATTGATTTTAAATAAGAGTAAAGCACAAACAATGCTGTTGTCTAATGACACCCTGTTTTTTGGAACAATATTTCTCAGCACTTCTCACCAGGTTAGGGATATTTCAGTTTGGAGAGGCAATTTTTTAAAAATTATAATATAATACGGGAAATTTATGGGAAAATACTAATACGGGAGGACGGTGGGAAAGAGGGGTAAAATACGGTAATTTCCCGGCCAAAACGGGAGACCCACAGAGATATTTCCCCAACTGGTCTATTTAAATAAGCCCAAATGGTGCGAAAACTCTAAGAATAATCAGACCTGGCAACCATATTTTTTATTCCGGTCTACACAAACTCTAAATTCCAAGTGAAATCCAGTTCTTCTTATCGGATTACTTAATCTGATTTCTAGATCGGCGTATGCTGCGTACATGACCACTTAAATAAGTGATAAGTAGAAAGAGAAAAGTGGCAACAAAAAGCGTTTAGAGTTTAGAAACTGTAGAGATGATAATTGTGTAGTTTTTGATAACTTTAAAAGGGGATAAGGAAAATGGTTGCTGAAGATGAATGAGTAAACAGTCTTTGTGTTCTTTCTCATGTGTCTCTCGCTGGATTGTTAACTCATTCGATTTTCTTCAACTCTCTCTCTCTCTCTCTTTTTCTCGATGGCCTTCCTGGCCGGCAGCCGACCAGTTCGGTGCCAGACGGCCATCTTTCAGCCTGAGCTACGCAGCGTTTTAGAGTCAGACCATGACAGATTTACTGATCCAGCGATGGGTTGAGCGAGGCCTTTTAATGCGCTAATCTTACTCTCGTTTGTACCGTAGACAGAAGGTCTGAGGCGGCCAGAATTGGACCTCAGGAGCGTTGCTTTTCAGACCCAACAGACACAGACAGACAGAGAGAGATGGATGGGTGAATTATCATATGTCAGGTTGAGCGTCCTGACCTGGATCTCGTCAGGCATGACTTAAAGCTGGCTGATTGACCGATCCATCGACAGATGAGAAAGATCACAGAGGTTGATGAGCTTCACTGGAGGGAGATGGGTGTAGAAGGATTAATGACATTTTAGATAGAGCTTGGAGATGATCCTGGAAATCCTGGAGTCATGACCAGGGTGGAAACGTACAAAAAGTAATAGCTTTACTTTTCTATAGTTCAGTTATTACTTAAGACCACAGACATGTTCAGTTGGGCATCAAGGAGGAGTGGCTAAACCTGTAAGGCACTGGTTCCCAGTTCTGAGTCTCTATGTTTTGCTTTATGTTGGTTCTAGTGTCTGGTTCTTGAGTCTCCTGTGCTATTAGAAATGAGGGCTGTGTCTTAGGGAGGTTAGTGCGTCCCAGATTAAGAATAAGCCCGTTGTTAATGTGCATCAATACGTGTTACGTGAGCAGTGCATTACAGGATTCCTGATCATTCATTATTTATCTTATTCATAAAAAAATCCTTCTCAAGCCTGGGTGCTTTCAGTGTGACAAAAGCATTCTTGCCACTCAGGGAGTGTTGTAGTCCGGCCTTGGAACCATAAACGAGCGGTATCTGTCTCATCCTCATTTGGGCTCGTTCTTGTCAGAGTCTTAATGTAACGTGGAGTCTGAACGATATAAGCCGGACTTGTTTCAATCGTTATTGATCAACACTCCATTCTAACAAATGAAATCATGTCCGAAATCAAATCTATACCTTAAGATTGTATGTGGGCATTTACATCTGCTTACTTTAATTAGTTAGTATAGTTTAGGATCGTTTTTGTGTAAGATTGAAATATTATTATCATTCTGTTTCCAGTAATAAATGTACAGAGTCAGTTTTTTTTGTTTATGTTCAAGTGGCGTGTTCAAGAAGAGAAACAGAATCATTACCATTTTGTACTTCCAAAGCTTACATGAGTAACTACAATATAATAATAATTCATCCTATTTCATGTAATGTGTTAATATATGTTGAAATATAATATTATGTATTCATATATATACATTTTTATGCTGGTATGATGAAAATATCTTAATCTGCTCTCAGTCTCATCTTGGCCACCCCCTGACTCGGACTTGACTTAGATATTAAGAGTTTTGCTCTTGACTTGGACTTGGCTGTAGTGTTCTTGACTACAACCAGTACTGACCCTGTCAGATGGTTTCTGAGGTTTCAAAGCTGTCGCATTTCATGCCATATTGTATTAGTGAAAGCAGGTGGTGATGGGACTGTAAAGGATCACCTTGATGTTCCCCAAATGTCACTTTAGAGGCTTAAGCAACATGAAGGCTGACAGATGGACACTTTTCTGACCATGAAACCATTCTCACTGGTACAGTCGAAGAACTAATGCTCAGAATGCGAGACGCTATGTGACTTATCAGACAAAGTAACATTCATTTGGATTAAATCAGATAATGGCGAAATTGGACCAAGCGTCTCGGCCTGAATCTCGTCCTGAACGTCTTATGGATGTACTTAAGGCCTCGGCTGGTGGATAAATCGGCACAGGGGAAAGATAAGTGGAAAAAGAAACGCTTCGTTGGAGAAAAGCACCCTCATTGTAGACGGAACACTCCATTCAAGACAGGTGCTCGTGTTTTATAATTAGCATTTCGTATACTCTGTGGACGCGCACAGAAAGCGGGAGAAGCAGAAGGGCTGGAGAGACAGAGAGAGAGAGAGAGAAAGAGACAGAGAGAGAGATGGAGAGGAGAGATATAGGTTGGATCTTGACCTGGTTTCTTCAGACAGAATGAGCTCAGAGCGAGGCGGTGCTGCCAAGCAGATCCCTCTTAGATCCGGTCGGTCTGACACACAGACAAATCAGGTTCACCAGCAGCTACCATCTACTTTCCGCAGAAGGTCAGTTACACATCAGCGTTTTTCTGAACCATACTAATCCTGTGTATTTCTGTCTTTCAGGCAATGTTGAAACATCCCGGTTGTTTTTGAAACCTGAAACGGGAACTACATGGCCCAGAATTCCACTCAGTATTGAGAACTAAAGTCTGTACTTATTGGTTGGAAAGTCAGGCAGTCGTATCGTATATAGTATGACGTTTTTAACTCACAACAGACACGTCAGGCGTCGCTAATCAGAAGACGGATATTCGAGGCACCAGTCCACTTCGCCATGTCAAGGACTTCAGGCCTGACAAGCATCTTTCATTAAAATATGTGAAAGTAGAAAGCTGATTAGTGAATGCTGGCTCTTTGACGTCCTCCTTCATTTGTTTTTCCTCCTGGCCCAGGAAGCCACTCTGTCACCCGAAGACGATGAATGTAGATCCCAAGCTGATGGATGCAAAGACCGAGCTCTCTAATTAACTTAAGTAGTTTGCCGTGATCTTCAGAAGCCTAGACGAGGCCTTTCCTAAAAGTTTCTGCTTCAGTCTGCTTCTGATTGCGATTGCTCTGGACCCCGTCCTGTCAGAGAAGAGGATGAATGTTGCTCCCAAAACGATGGCTCTTGAAGCCAAGTGCTCTAATTAGGAAAGTGGTCCGAAAGATCCGCTGAAACCTGAGCGAACCCACACCGGAAAGTGGCCAAAAACGGTCTCGGCTGAGGCCCCATCGGATTGGTGTGGGCAGTCGGACAGGAACTGGTCAAGTTCGGGTTAGGAGTGCGATGCAGATTGGAGGATGTCGGGGGATTGGGAAGAAGACCTGTGCAAGAAGGCGCTGGTGTGGGTGGAGGAGCTTTGCTTCCGATCGGGGGGCTACAGCCAGAGCGCCAGCTGCCAGGAATATAAATACATGATGAGAGGACGCAACCAGATAGACACAGGTAAGTGGGAACATACATTCAAGAGACACCTACATACATGTTGTACATAATTTACCCCCATACCAATGAGCGGTACAGTTTGTGGGACTGTGGGTGGCGTAGTGGTTAAGGTACTGCACTTTGGACCAGAAGGTCCAGGATTCAAGGAGGAGGAATTGTCAAGGAGGAGGAATCTCACCTCTGCCAGAGTTGGATTCCTAAGCAAGGGTCTTCACTCGCAATTGCTTGAATTGTAAGATTGTATGAATTTGTCTGCTAAATGACATAAGATGTAAATTTACGTTTATTTTGTACCTCATTCATGTACAGCTTTTGGAAGACACCTTTATCTGTTGAGCAAATGTTCATTCATAAAATGTAAATGAATTTGTAGTTGAGGTAATTTTACTCGAATCTATTTTATTCAATTAAGTTACAAAAATATCTAGCCTCAGTTTAGTCTTGCATTTTTAAAGATGTTACTAGGAGTACACTAGGAGTACGCTGGTTGAATTTGAACCCTGGACCTTCTGGTCCACAGTCCAGTACCTGCAGAGCCGCCCCAGGCCCTGGCCAAAACATCTTGCTGTTGAACCATCTTTCAGCAATTACTGACCATGCAAGATGACTAGTTTTTGCAAAATTATTGTCTGCAAGAAAAGCCCTGTAGATGTGAAAGTGTCAGAGTTAGGTCCTTTATAACCCTTTCAGATTCCTTTCAGTCATCTAGAACAGTGTGGTCAGCCTCAGCAGATGTCTCCAAACAGTTGAGGATTTAGGACGTTGCTATTGAGACCGACGGTGTCCGATTTGAACCTCACGACTGCGTGGTTGATAGAGCAGAGCATTAACCACGGAGCTGCCCCAGTCCTGACCCTGTTTTAATAAGTCTGTTTAAAATAGGCATATTGATAATCTGACTAAAGTACATTATGTTGGAACCTTATAAATGAGCGGAGCGATCTCGGTGGTAGCACACCTGTATGGATCTCTCTGTAGTTTCAACTTGTGTATGCAGGTATTGAGCGAGGCTGTCCTGTTTACTCAGACCAACTCATTACCGCCTTCAGCTCTGCGCGGTCGGCCTCGCAATCCCAAAATGGCTTTGCTTAAATGAACTCTGCGTTCGGTTTAATGGCGAGCGGCGTTAAAAAAAAGAGCCCTGCAAATTGAAATCCAGTGCATCACACCTAACACGGTGGGGAAGGGAGCGGAATGAGCGCTCGGCTGCTTCGGGACTCAAAGGGATGCGTCCAGAATCCCAAGAACGGCCAGCAGACATCTGTAATGGGAGTAATTGAATCAGCCCAACGATGCCGATGATGCCGGGTGGAAAAATAGCTTGTTTATCAGGAGAACCAGTGGGTAGCGAGAGCATTATGATGGAGCCGAATCCATGGAGCTGAACTTCAGGATCAGACGTGACGAGGGTGGTGTGCTAATTATGGTAAAAGAGGCGAAGGCGTGGAAAGTCTTCCCGAGCACAGCACGTTACTCTGTATGTTCTTCTGCACTCTGGGGTTCTGCCAGCCCTGTATTCGCTGAACCTGGAGGTTATTAAGGACGTTATTAACGCATGTCAGTGGTGGAAGGCTGAAAACTACCTTGCCTTCGTTATTAGACGTTAAATCTTGACGAGCGACAATTACAGTGCCAATTGCTACTTGGTTATGCCTTGCCTTCTGTTGATAAACAGCGCCAGGGTTGGGAGATAAATCCACTCCAAGGACTAGGGGAGAGCTTGTGCTGCCTTATGCTCCAGATTTGTCAGCTGCACATCTATAAAGTGACTCTCTCCTTCTAAGACATCCCAAAGGCGCTCTATCAGTCTGAGTACAGTGCAGTCATTACTGTACACACGTTCAGTTTGAGCTGATTTAAGCTTTGAGATGGGGGGTGTTATCCTCCTGGAAGGGGCCATCCATAAAATGCTACACTGTGCCAGGTAGGCTGTGGGGTTTAACCCATGCTCAGTTGGTATTAAGCGGCTCAAAGCCAGAGTGCCAAGAAAACACCCCACCACACCCTTACTCCACCAGCTACGTTTTTCCAATACATTGGTGAGTCCATGTGAATTGAATGTCAGGTGCCTGTTTTTAGCTAAAAGGAGCGGTGGTCTTCTGGAGCTGTAGCCCATTTGGTTCAAAGTTTTAGTTGTTTGTTGAGTGGTTATTTGAGTTACTGCATTCTCCTCTGACCCCTGGCGTCAACGTGGCATTTTGACCCAAAGATCCAGAGATGTACTTTATTTCCATACACATAATCCAAATTAACTTTTTGCTCATTAGTAGCTTCATTGATTAGGATCGATCAGCATGTGCAAAACCCATAATAACCTCCTGAAGCTCTGTTTCATTTAAAATGTAAATGGAAATTGCAGTATTTCCTCAGTGAGAGTCGCTGCATGCTAATATCCTCCATCTTTCTTCCCTGACCCGTCAGACTCGGCTTCGATCGGGCTGTAGGAGCCACCTGCTGTTTTTCAGCTCTGCTGTGTTTTTATTTCCTCTCCCCTCTTGGTCAGGTCGATGTTTTAACCCGTCGGTGGCGGTAGAGGGATGAGGTGGCGCGGGGTTCTACATTCTGCTCTCCACACCCTCACACGATCACCCGTGAGCTTCATTTTCCTCTCCATCACTGTCCACTCCTCTTGTGTTGAAGAAGATCGGGGCTTTGATTATCCTCGCTGGTTCACCCTGCCCCTCTTGGTCTGCACTAAATCCGTTACTCTGAGCCACCGGTCGGCCGTGTGTCTGCTTCGGCATCACTTCCAATCTGTTAAATCCCTCACTCCCATGCGTTCGGATTTATTCTCCATTTTTATTTCCTTCTCCCTCCACTCCAATCTCCATCTCGTTCTCGAGCTGCCTTGCCTCTCATCTTTCTTCTTTCCCCTCCTCCATTTGAGTCTCGGCTCCTACTTCCTCTGTTTCCATTTCTGATCATGTTTATTGATTAAGATTGGAGCTGAAAGAGAAAGGACAGATACAGAGAAGGGGGTGTGGTTTATTTGTCTGTTAAAAACTGTTTCTGTAGCTGTCAGTCCCTGTAAAGGAGGCGTGGTTAATATACCTATCAGTCCTAAAGGAGGTGTGGTTTCTATGCCAGTCAGTTCCTGTAAAGGAGGTGTGGTTTCTGTATGAGGTGTGGTTTGTATACCTTTGATTACTAGTGAAGGAGGTGTGGTTTCTGTAGCTGTCAGTTCCTGTAAAGGAGGTGTGGCTTATATACCTATTAGTTTTAAAGAAAGTGTGGTTTATATACCTGTCAGTCCCAGTGGAGGCGTGGTTTCTGTACCTCTCAGTTCCTTTGAAGGAGGTGTGGTTTATAGGTTTATACACCTGTCAGTCTTGGAGGAGGTGTGGCTTATATACCTGTCAGTGCCAGTGGAGGTGTGACTTCTGTAAGTACTTTGGCCTTTGTACGCAACTTCTGTCCCTGTCAGTCAAAGTGATGGGGGTGTGGTTTATGTATCTGTCAGTCTACATCAAGGCGGCGTGGATTTTTTACATTCTATTTGTATCTGTCATTCACAGTGTAGAAGGCGTGGCCTCTTTAGATGATCCCTGCCATTGTGAGTTGCATTGAGGTTGCACCCTTTATGTATCTGACAGTTTTAGTGAAGGAGGGCTGGGGCTGTCACTCACAGTAAAGGGGGTGTGGCCTGTGTAGCTGTCAGTCCCATTGAATTTCCATCACTGTTACTGATATAACCCTAATTACACTGAGATTTGAAGTGTAACATCGTTTGGATCAGGACTGAGGATGCGAGTGTTCATCTGACAGACAGACGTTCTACTTTTCTCTCCTAACCTTGCCTGACACAGAGATTTCATTTTCCACTGATGACTCAATCAGTCACACACACGCACACTGAATATGTCATAAAACCGTGATTAAAAGCTCATATCGGAGGCTTAATCACGTAATGGAGGACATGTGTGGGGGAGCCATTCGCCGTTCTGACTGCCTTTTATCCCCTTGAGGACTGAACCCTCCTGCTGCTCCTTTGTATTCCAGGCAGGGGGCTCAGGATTATGGGGGTAATTTCCACTCACAATGCAATGCCTCTATTTCCATCCTCCCTCCTGCTCTCCCTCTCTTCATCTTGTTCTGTGCTAAAATCCAAATCCAACCTGTCTAACTTTTCCTCTCTAATCTCTTACTCCTTTCATCTGGTTACCTTCAGGTTACACCAAGCACCTCCTAAACTCAGCCACTTTAGTATGAAGAGTGTAATCTTTGGCAGATCTACATGGCTGGATCTTTACAAACCTGGGGGAGGTTGAGGTTTTAAAACATGGATGTAATTCTAAGGGTCGGAAAAAATGTTTGCATTGATGCAGTAAGCACAGGACAGGGTAAGGTCTATGTATTTGTGTTACAATCAGGAAAGATTTACAGTGGTTTTAGTTTTGTCAGTTCACTCTCAAGTCCGAGACCGAGTCATCTCAATTTTGGGCTCAAGATTGGTGTTCAGTTTGCAGACCAGGGTACAGTGGTCTCCCAAATTGCATCAAGACCAAACTGTCAAACTGATGGCAGGTCAGTCTTAAGAGCCCAAAACCAGGGTAAACTGGAAACAAAGTCAGCCACTGGACACAGACAGGTATTTATTTGGGGCCAATATTGGGAACACATGCAGTGGTACAGTGGTTCCCAGTCCATTATGGGCATCAAGAAGAGGGTATAGTGATATTTGGATCCTTCTGAAAAGTGACCATGAAAAAGTGGCCTTGGGCTCTGCCAGGGTAAAGTGGGCAGTGGATTAGGTCGGTTTGGGTTTGGTTCAAATCCCAGTACTGCAAAGATCGTACTTGTGGGCCCTTACGAAAGGCCCTTAAACTTTATCTGCTTGGATAAGGATACAATTATTAATTATTTCAAATAAATCCTGCTTGTCAATCTGGAAAAAAACATGTGATCATTAAGTAGGGGTCATCCAGTTGGACCAGGGTAACGTGTGGTTGCTATCACAGGGATTATTGTGGGACATGTGGGATGGCATGGCATCAACCATCTGGGAGAAACTCACATTTTCTACTGTGGGGATTAAGAATGGTAGTTTAGCTTGAAGTATGAAGAACTCTTCAGGCTACTGTGGGTTATTTTGCTCCCGGACCTTTTATTAGTCTCATGAATATTTTATGTGGCGGTATTCGTATTGTGAGGCAGGCTCCACTTGAGGTGCCGAAGGCAGCATGGATTTTTAGCTGACCTTTTCTGCTTGTGAACGTACATTTTACTAAACTGCTCTCCAAAACATGGTACCAAGTTCCACCTAATAAAAGTGTCTCAAGTGGCACATGATAGCTGCCAATCCGAGGCAGATGGAGACACGCATGCAGCCACCGAAGTTCCCATATCCAAACTGATCATGGACGGTCACTGGGAAACTTGGATGAGGGGGCCAAGGTCCCCCCTTTGTTACTGGCATGCTACTTGATTAGAGGGACAGAAATGGAATTAAAGTTTGGGGGTGTGCAAACTTTTGCATGTGTACAGTACGTACGTAGTAAACTATTAAAGTGATTAGCATATAATTTATTAAGTCACGATGCAGCATTGTTTACAACAGACTGAAATCAGATTAAGGAGGGTGGAATGACATTTAGCTTTGACTCCCTGGAGGCAGCACACAGTCAAACAGGGAGAAAAATGAAACCGATCCAAAATTTCTTCCCCTAACTGTAAACAGCCACCTGCTGAAGTATGAGGGTCGAGTCAGCAGAAACATTTCTTATTTAAACACTGCTTTGTTCTCACAAAGAAAAACATTCTGCATTCGTTCTCTCGTCTTCCTTCCTTCTGGCCCATTCTATTTCTCCTTTATTGTCTTGTCTTGTCTTGTCCTGACTTTGTTAGGGTTCCTACCTTCCCCCGGTGCGTTCGGCCGTCCTCACCGGTCACAGAGGTATCGGTGAGACGGTTTATATCCACTGTCTCATCATGCCCAGATCCCGAACAGCTGCCTCGCGTCCTGTAAAGGCGTGGTTTTTGGCGCTGTTCGGGGGCCAGGTCATTGTTTATTCCAACGGCATTCCATCTCCGTTCCGGTCGCGGTTCTGACCATCGGCGTTCTTGCACCCTTCCGCGCTCCTTAGAGGCAGTGGTGAAGTCCGGGGGCTTATTAGGGCCGAAGGACTGGTATGGACGGGAAACC
>JAVSBV010021856.1:0-12048 GCA_033117975.1 Parotocinclus spilosoma | reverse complement strand
AAAAAACTGTGCTTTTCTTTCAAAAATAAGGAAATTTCTAAGTGACCCCAAACTTTTGAACGGTAGTGTACATATTTACAGAACTCACTGACCAGGCATTGACCAATTGATTTATCCATTCTACAGTTCCTTATCACTGCACATTTATATTTATTTTTATATTATACCACATGTATATTTTTTTACCTCAATTCTACCTGCACAGTCTACAGAGAAAGTCACTTTACATTTCAACGTACTTTGTACTAGTTACAAATACAGGTGACAAATAAAGAACCTTGAAGTACAGGTCATCCCTTGGTGTTGGAACAGATGGGTGACCCTGTCCTAGTCTTCTTTGTACTGTTCCAGTCTCTTAAAAGGGATTCCACAGTCTGCTAATCCCACTTTGGGATGTTCCACGTGCTGTTTCCACTGTTGTCTGTGTTTGACCAGCTTCAAGACGACCTAAAGCTCCCAAAGCTTTTTTTGACTTGTCATTTGCGTTTCTGATGTTGTTGCCTAATATAAGAGAAGATTAAATGCTTCTTTTTTATTGGTTCGTATTTCATTCTGAAATATCCCCTAATTTTAGTGAGTAGTGTAGATAGATAGGTAGATATATAGACCATGCAGTGTTTTTTTTAAAAGCAATTCCAAATGTTTACCATACTGTTCACCTTTGTAGAGTGAGGAAGCGTCAATCTCCAGATACTTTTTAAGACAAAGAAAACATGCTCGTCCACTGTGTACCAAAAGACTGAGTTTGAAATCTGTGCTCTGAGCGCTATTGTAATAGCACGTTTTGGCCAGTAGGTGGGACTAAGTGCACCTACATTAGACCACAGTATAATACCAGTGGATATTGAAAGGTGTATATTCCAGGAAATGTTTTTTTTGTTATACAGATATTGATGCAGATGGACAAAACACTTGAAACCTGTAATGCTATCCTGGCTCTGCCATATTACCATAAAATCCTAAAATAAGTGACAAACAATTAGAATGGCATAATAGTCATTTGATAGTCAACAAACACACACACCTGGACATTACATGTAGATAATGAATGACACAATCTTACCAGGTCAAATCCTAGCAATTTTGAGTTGAGCAACAATGGCAGCTTGCAATAAGAATTGGGAATTTTTTTTATAATGCCATATCAGCTGCCAATTTCTCAACAACCGCAAGGTTACGTTAAAACTAGTCATACACACTCCCACCGGGCCAGTTTATTAGAATCAGTTAACCTATTCCATGTTTTTGAATGTGCGAAGAAACCAGAGCACCCAGAGTAAACCCACACATATACAAAGTCTGAGGTTAAGATCAAACTAACTGCTGCACTGTGATGCCCCAGTAGCTTGGAAGTGTTGGATCTTGAACCTTTAACTTTCTAGTCAGGGATTAGTAGTTTAACCGCTGCACCATCACTTTCCCAAACAGAGCTCTACTGTAAACTACAGTGCAGTGGTGGCTCAATGCTTAAAGTGCTGGTCTGTTGATGGGAAATGTTGAGGGTTCAAGTCTGTCACTGTTGAGTCGTCAAACAAGGCCATTATTCTAAATTTGCCTAGACTTTGTATAATTTTATCAGTTGTAAGACACTTATAAATTAACTCTAGAAACTTTAATTAGAAAAATTGGGTCAGTATGGCCATTGCAAACAGTATGGTGTTGTACTTGCAGAATTTAGTGATAACTCAACACGACACTCTTGCTTGCATGCTTGTGGTCACAAGGGTTTCAGTGTCTACCCACACTGTCCTATCACAAATAACGTCACCGGAATTTTTACATAGTGTGACACATTCTGGTATCTGTCTGCCATGGGTACGGTCATACATGTGCATACACCTTTGCATCCACAATTATTACAGTTCCTGACATTTAGGATTAAGCCAAATAAGATCATTAAAAATGTTTAAATCACGTGAAATGTCAAAATAATACAAGAAAAAAATATTTCTTTTAGCTTGGATTTTCCTTTCAACACATTCCCAGTGGCTCAGAAGTTACATACACATATGGTAGCATATCTTTTAAATTATTTTTAATAAGTGTTCATTGTTCTTTATTTCATGTTTTTCACAAGCTTCTCACAATAAGTTTAAATTTGGCTCATCCCTTCTGACTGAACTCAACATAAGTCAGGTTGGTAGGTTTTCTTGGGCACACATGCTTTTTCAGTTTTTTGTCATTAATCCATTTAGCTACAACCTTGGAAGTATTTTTGCTGAAGTTGTCCAGTTTCTACTGTTAATTTTGTCCATGAGCCCATGTGCAGTTACAAATTGTGACATTCTTTTTTTTACGGTGCATTTTAAGCAGTGACTCCTTTTCTAAGTGTTCTGAGGCCATATGAGTTTACTGTTGTTTTGTTGTTGTTGTTGTTTTTATTGTTTTCACACCAAAATACGTTCATATCTAGGAGGCAGAATGCGCCTCCATCCTGGATGGTTTGCTGGTTACATGACGTTTAAACTTGCACATTATTGTTTGTACAGTTGAACACGGGTATATTAGATGTTTGGAAATTGATCCTAAAGATGAACCACACTTAAAGAGGACCACAATCGTGAGTTATTTCTGACGTCTTGACTGATTTCTTTTGATTGATTTCCAACCAGTAACAGGGTCAGTCAGTATTGAGGATAGGCCTTAAAACACTGCTACAGGTTCACCTCCAGTTAAATCAAATCATGTCATTTACCCTAATAGCTTCTTAAGCAATGACATCATTTTCTGGATATTTTCAAGTACAGATACAGTCAGCTAAAAGGCACAGTTAACTTGATTCATGTAAACTTCTGAGCCATGGGAAGTTTAATGTAGTGATTTATAAGTGAATGTCTTAATTCTTAAACAGCTTCCTAACTACTAAACTATAGTTTTTGAACATGGAAATTGTTTACGGGATAAATATGAGCTAAGCTATTGTAATTACAACGTAACTGTATGTAAACCTATTATTTATGTAGTAATTTACCTCATGCTATGATGGCCAACATTTGTGACATTATGAAAGAATGAGGATGCTTTTATGTGCCCATCTGTTTTAAAAGGGGGAGAGGCTAAACAGGTGTCACTTGCTAAATGATTCATTGGGCAGACAGATTAGAGTCTAAAAGATCTGCTTAACTTAATTATTCAGGAGGAAATGGAGAGCAGAAGGGGCAGTTTGTCTGTTCTGCCTATTCTGAACCTGACCCAATTTCAACTGCATGCTCACTGTTTTTCTGTATGTTTATAATGTAGGGGTTCTGTCTCCATTTACTTTAGAAATAACCAGTTTAATCATTGTATCAATTTGTTTCATATTTAAGACTTCATTTGAAATTAATGACGAATCTATAACTCTGACTTAATACAATTTTCATTGTATATATTTCACATCAAAACATTTATTTATCAATGTTGTCAATTCTATTGCTTTGTTTATGCCGTTGTACTTTCATGAATGTTTTACAGTCCAAAACGTTTGACCCTTTTTAAAAATCCATATTCCACATTCTAGAGCAGCATATTTGGTATTTATCTTAGAATACGAACAAACCAAGGTGTGAAAATGTATTTAGACTAATAGTTCACTGTGTTTTAAGGTTTTCTGGTATGAGCAACCATCTTGTAGGGATTAAAACAGCAGAGGTCACAGTGCACGAAACACTGTGACCTTAGGGCAGTGTCTAGTTAACATTTATGTAGGGCTTAAACTATTTAGGACATGCAGGTGGTTGACATGAAAGAGGAAGATGCAGAGGACAGGTTGAGCTAGAGGTGGATGATCCTCTGTGTTGACCCCTAACAGGATAAGCCAAGAGAAAAAGTAGACGTTTAAAAAAAGATGTCATTTAAATCCGGTGATCTGTGACCTCTTAAGATTCATAAAAGCTTTAATTAATACAGGATCTAAAAAACACCAATATTACACCATTTGTAGTAATTTTGTACCACAGTACAGTGGTACCTCAGTACCTTTAATTTGTTCCAAAAGGTATATGCCAAAAACGACAAGTACCTGGAGAATTCTTCCCAGAAAGTTTACATTGTATAAGCTATTATATTCATTGATGGAACTGTATTTAATACAAATAAAAAACAATAATTCGATTACATTTAATTATTGTGTATTAGAAATACATAAAGCACTTACGTGGTTATCACTGTTTTCATGTTTGCTTATTTGAACTAAAAATATCAGGAAATATTAAAAAACACAAATACACAAGAAAGTTTACAGCATCTTTTAGCAGCGATCTGCACTGGGCGATGACTTTTATGAGACACATGTCTGGTTCTATATTTTGGCTGATCAGAGCATGCATCAGTGTGCCAAAAGAAACAAACGACAAGTGCAGAGACTTTTTTTCTCATTAAAATGCCCGAGAACTAAATTTGTCAAAATGATTGATTCTGAGGTTTATCTGTACAAATTTAGTCCTAATCTAACCTAGTGCAGTTTAGTACTAATATGCCTTTTAATACTGATGGGAAGTAGAAACCCAGAGGATCTAGACATAAACTTCAAGCGTCTCAAAAAGGAATTGTCTTTAAAGCTTGTGGAATTAGCATGTTGTAGAATTTCATCATCCTGCTTCTTTTTCTAAGGAGTTCTTGGAACTGCATATTGTGTGCTGGCTGCTGTCTGTACAGCACTTGTGGATTGTGGTTCGTCTCCTGCATCCTGCCACGCATTTCTGGATTTCCTTTCGGATATTGTCACTGGACAGCACATACAGGACTGGATTAATGGCACTGTTGACTGTGGACAGGCCCAGAGAAATAGTGTAGGGGGTGTAGGCGTGCCGTTCGAAGTGGCAAGCATCCTGCAGATACTGGAAGTGATAGCCAATGGCACGCAAAAGCAGGATTATGTGGTACGGACCAAAGCAAACCAGAAAGAGCAGGACCACAGCCAAAACCAAGAGACGCACTCTCTGCTTCTGGTGTGCCTGCAGACTTACACTAGCACGCACATTAGTCAAAATGGTGCGGTTGGTGAAGATGAGCAGGGTCAGTGGTCCCATGAAGCCTATGGCAAAACGGGCATAATTAAACCCAGTTACTGTGGCCGTGCTATAGCCTGGCTCAAAGCAGTGGCGCGCTCCTTTTGCAGGGTTGCCCTCAACCATGCTAAAAACTGGAGCATGGCCTACGCCCACTACAGTGCAGATAGCGACTGTCACAAGAACAGCGAGTCTTTGCTGCCGGACACCACGAGACTCTACAGCATAGACCACAGCAATATAGCGGTCTACCGAGATGCAGCAAAGCAGGAAGATGCTGATGTACATGTTGGTGAAGAAGATGTAACCTGTGAGCTGGCATGCAAGTGAGCTCCAAGGCCAGTGGTGACCTCCATTTACGTACACAGCCCAGGCTGGCAATGTCAGCAGGTAGGTGAAGTCACACAGAGACAGGCTCAGCAGGTAGACAGCCAGAACGTTACTGCGACGCACTTGGAGCAGCGTGAGGAAAATGGTAACCATGTTGGCCGGTAGACCCACGATTAGAACGGCGATATAGAGCACCAGTAGAGGAACACGGTCTTTATCATACGGTGCCGTACAGCTCGCATTCACATTCATCACTGTCACAGAGGGTTGAGTCATGGTAAAGTTGTGCATGGTGTCTAAAAGGAAGGGCAATATAAAAAGAAAAGGATTAAAAATAGACACAGAGACATGCAAGCCACAAAAACACACACACACACACTCACTAAAAGAATTGACCATTTTAACCTCACCTCAGTCTTTAACTTTTGGTAGATGTGTTTCCAACAGTCGCTTTGTTTGAACATTTACATGAACTGAAACGGGAACTACACTGCTCACAAAAATGTGGGTCTATTTCAAAATTATATAGCAGTATATTTTCTTAACTCACTTACAATGCAAGTGAAGTGAAATAAAGTATTTTTGTTTCATTTGCAAAATGTTGATTGCACATTTAAGAATGTGTAAGGAATCCACAAAGATGTCACAATACATGAGTGTGAGGAACTGTTACCTGTATTGTTTGAGTGTTTTTTGTTTTATTCTCTATGATCCATAATTCCATTTCCTGGTCATGGTTGCTCTGGGGCTCTGCTATCTATCAATGGCAGCAACTGGCATCTCCTCTCTAAGCCAGTCATGCTTGCATGGGGCACCTGACTTGGTTTGAATACACCATGAGGACTTGAATTCTGCAATGGTGTCCCAGCAAATAACAACTGCTGTGTACAGATATGCACCACATAACGTTATGGTTATAACCTACATAAACCATATGTTTGTTTCCAAACTGTGTATGGACAGTGGAACATTTAAGGATTAATTTCTATTTAAGATTTAGTTTGTATTTTTACCCCTATGCTGATGCACCAGAGTGCCGAAATGTATTGCGATTACATGTTTTGTTATTCACATGTTTATTTCCTTTGTGTGTATTGAAACAGTACTGAAAAAAACTGAAAAAGCCAACCGTGATATAATTTCAAAACTCATAAAATGGGCCAGACATCAATGTTGGCACAAAATCCTTCTTGCGGACAGACGAGACCAAGATAGAGCTTTTTGGTAAAGCACATAATTCGACTTTTTACTGAGAATGGGGTGAGACCTACGAAAAAATTAACACAGTACCTGCAGTCAAATAAGGTGGAAGTTCAAATATGTTTTGGGGTTGTTTTGCTGCCTCTGGCACTGGGTGCCTTGACTGTAGTGCATCCTATGTCATGGGTCTTCCAGCAGGACAATGACATGACACCAAACATTATTCAAAAAGCACCCAGAAATGGATGGTAACAAAGAACTGGAAAGTTCTGAAGTGGCCAGCAGTGAGTCCGGATCTAAATCCCATTGAACACCTGTGAAGAGATCTTAAGGCACCCTTAAAAAAAAAAGAGTGGCCCAAAATTCCAGTTGAGAGGTGTAAGAAGCTTGTTGATGGTTATAGCAAGCAATTGATTTCAGTTATTGTTTCAAAAGGGTGTGAAACCAAACATTAAGTTGAGAGTGCCACCAATTTTGTCCAGGCCATTTTTGGAGTTTTGCATGAAATTATATCATGTTTGGCTTTTTTTTATGCTTTTTTCCACTACACACATGTGTTTTACAAAACATGTGTAATAGCAATACATTTCTGTTATAAATACTTAATTTTCTGAAAATAATTCAGGGGTGCCAACAATATCGGCCATGACTATAGGTGTGTTCATCTTAATTTTATTGATGCCTTTGCTTGCATATTTACTCTTTGTTACAGGTAGTCCCACACATTAGTTTACATCCCTTTATGTTAATATCATCTTTAAGCCACAATTCCAACAAGAATTTTCTGTAGACCGGGATTTTTACCACTTCTGTTAGAAAAACCATACACTTTGATACACTTGCAAATTCAAGTTCTTTCGTACTATGGCCTTTGGTCCACTCAAAATGCAATATTAATCATTTCACTTTAGTAAATCATTAATATATGCTTTGCAACCCATTTTCCATTCAATGAATGAGACAGTTACTGCACTATACCACTTCTCCATCTATGAACCCTGTTGCACATACCACAAACATTTAGAACCCTATTATTCTTGTGCAACACCATCTACAGGAGCCTGAAGTTACTACCAGTTAACACATGTTTTGTCTGTAGAACTTAGTATCAGTGAGTATCATTGCTATTCAGTGGCTGATGTACAACTCACTCTTGATAAGGATGTCCATTAAATTGTGTGAATGTAAATGTGTAGCATCCCAGCCATGTCCAGTGCAGAAACACCTCACACTTTAAAATATGCCACCAATAAAGCTAGACCTGCTTATTTATCACTGCAACATAGCATCAGGATTTCACACCGGATAGCACTACACAACATACCACATGCATTTCCTCCCAGCAATGTCTTCACTTCCAGCTCAGTTCTTGCTTCGGTGTTCATGCTGGGTAACTGCTTCAGCAGGAGGAAGTGAAAATGACACTACAAAACGCAGTAATTTAATTCACTTTATAAAGATAATATGATCTAATGAATAAATGTATTTAAAGCCATGATGACCATGTTGTTTGTAATGATGAGCCACTTTGGACATTTAGCTCTTAATCATGTGTTAAAGTAGTGATGCTTTTGAAAAAACTCACATGTTAGAGCCAGGTGGTAATAATGTAGAAGCACTTATTTAGTCATAGTATTATTGGAGAGATACAGCTCATACTGTGCTGTGCCACTATACAGTAGATGGATATTCTTCTATATGTACTTAAATGACTAGTTTCTAGAACAACATTAAGTCCCTGATGTAGCAGGCATGTAAGGTAAACAGAAAGTCATTTAGGATTTGGTCTGTATACGTCAAAAGCTCCTTTAAATATCATACATTAAACAGATTGTATCATTATGCATGTATTCAAATACACTTAAATGTTGTATCGATGAACAACACGTTACTTGTCCAGTGTGTTTGGAGATCACGAAGTGAATCTGCTGCTGTTTAAAATGAATGCTTCTGCAGCAAACCAAACATCATTTTTAACACTTTCTAATTTATTAACTATTATGACTAAACATTTTAGACCCTGACACATGATTTGATGTCTTTCCAGTGTTCCACATTTTATTCCAGATGTTCTCACAGCCCCCCGTCCCAGTCCTTGCTACAAGTGATACGCATTACACTAACCTGTTTCTAGCGGCCAGAGAGAATGCTACAGGCATTTTTTGTGCTCCACGCTAATATTAGATAAGCTCCATTTATTTGCTATCTGTTTTTATTTCTGTCCACTCTGATATGAACCTGTCATGGGTTCTTTTTTCTTTTGGTGCCCAGATTATCTTCAATTGCAAAAAGTACTATTACTATTTTACTTACTACATTTACTATTATAAGTAACTATATAGAGTAACTATTATTTTATAGTAATATTATTATTACAGTTACTATATCAGTAACTATAAATAGTACTTTTTTACAGTTTACTTATTTAGCAAGCTATTTACAAGCTGAACAACTAAGCAATCTTAGTGTGACAGTGGAAAGGAAAAACTCACTAAAAGTGATGAGATAGAAACCTTGGAAGGACAAAGACTATAAATTGGTGGATGTAAGAAATAAAACAGAAAATATCAGAGAGTCTGTGTTATTTAGTAAAGTATAAATGGAGCTACTGAAGGTTCTCACATCCTCCAGCAGGAGTTTTTGGTGACATGATACCCTCAATCAACAGGAGGAGGGAAGGGGAATTTAGGGTCTAAATAAAGGTATGATAACTGTAAAGTATTAATGTCTTTACATTTTGTGATTACTTTAGTGGTTACTTTGTGCTGATTCCCACATGCTGTTATTACTTAATGACTGACTATAATGTATGTGAGCCTCCTTGATGCAAAGAATTGGGTGCCCAGTACTTTTATAAATGACTGTTTTGGGAAGTAGATTTTAACGCACGTTTTAATATACCCAATTAGAACAAAAACGTATTTTAAAGGGCAAAAATGAATTTAAGTTTGATCCCTGCAGACTTTAAGCTCCTGAGACCTGGACTTTGCTTGGTGTGCATTTTTTATTTCACCTAGCTATTTGTGATTAGTAGGACATGGCAAGTATTCAAAATAAAATTTGCCTTTGTACAAGAAACTGTTTTTGCAAAAAACAATGTCCTCATATGAGTACTTGATCTTTACGGATGTCGTAGCTTTCCATCATTGCTAATATTGTCGACATGTAATGTCCACATATGAGGACGCAGGGTCTCAGGAGGTTAAGCTCTTTCTGTTAAGGTATTTCTATTCTAATGCTGTGTATCAGACTGGATAAGACAAAGTAGTCGGCATTGCTTTATGAGTTAGACATTGACCATGAAGAAGGCAAACAGAGCAGGCTGCAGAAATTCTCTCCGGCTTCATTGTGTTTTTACACTTGAGTAGTGTTGAGTCACACAGCCTTCTATGGTTGAGTCAGTACTGGTCTGTTTAGAGTAAATCAGAAACAAGACTGTTCTGTATGAAATTCTGTCTTACCAGTCTTTCCCTTTTGACATATATATATTGACCTAGACATATATTTAACTTTATATAACATTTTTATTTATCAGCAATATGATGTCCACTCTGCAGAGTAATGTTGCAGACTTGAGACATAAACGCATGCAGTCAAGTGCAAGAAAAGAGTTTAACTGATATTTTTAATGGTGCCAAACATGCATGTAATTGTATTGCTTGTTTATTATTAACCCTAAAATAATAATTAATATAATTAATAATAATAAATAATATAAAAATAATATAATATAATAATTATTCTTTATTATTATTATTATTATTATTATTATTTTTATTATTATCTCCTGTTAATAATTACCTAAGAAATTCTTTGTTGTGACAAAAAATGTCAATATGAATAATTCTATTTCTAAACAATTTTCGGGCACTTTGATTTAGGCCAGAATAGAATTTTTTCTAACAAATTCTTGCCACTGGTACAATTTATTGGAGGTTTCTGTTACCATGGAGCTGTGACAAAAAAGTTGATATACTGATTTAAAATGCTTTTTGAATGATGTCCGTTACACAAGTAAAGAAACTTGCCTTATCATTTAATGCAGTGATGTAGTTGCATGCATTTTATATAGCTAATATTTTAATACAGTTATATTACAATGATACAATAATATTTAGCACTAATTATGAAACCTAACAGTTCCCATTAAACTACAGTATATAAATTCAACTTAAATGAAAAGCACTCAAGCAACATTAACATCGTTATGAACATTTTTGCCCACCACATATTTTGTATATTATTATATATATAGTTTAATTCATATAAATAATAAAATATTTGTCCAGGGGTTAATAAGCCTGTGTCTGAAACATACGTAAATAATTTTGTTATTTTTAGCTACTGGTTTGTGGTGTCACTAACAATTCATGCACTCTGAAGGTCAAGTTGTTTAAAATTTACATTTAAATGCAACTAATTAAACAGCATTTTAAGCAAAGATTTAAGATCATGTTTTTCCAGTGAAATAAATGTATCTAATGTTCTATAAATAGAAAAATGCCTGCTTTTAATTGTTACAGTTAATTGATTATTAATTAAAGAACGATAAGGGATGGTATGAGGTCAAAGAAAACGTACTTTGAAAATAACAGTCTACAGCTCTAAATCCTTACTTTTGCATAATTGCAGTGGTAATTAAATATAATTGAAATACAATGCTCACAAAATTAGCGCATATTTCATTTTAAAATCGACCCTAATTTTTGTGAGCAGTATACCTTGTGCTACATAATGAACAAAGTCTTTTACAATTCAAAGAATCCAATTTCTTTTATTACACATTAAATATTTATCTACATATTTATCTATTGCATGCAGTAAAGCAAATAGAAATTATCTGGACAAAAAGAAGAAGTACATTTAGAACCAGAAGCACAATCTACTGAGTGAACAGTGAACACACAGTTAAGATACCAGATCATTAAGTATAAAAATATTTAACATCCAAAAATCGCAGTCGAGCTCAACTACAATGTAAGACAAAAGCTTTATTCTAACAGGTAGTGATGCTTATCACTCAAGTCCAGCACACTTCTTTATGTATAATATTTTTAAAATTATTTCTTACTCAACTTGCTTTTAATGCGTAATCTGTAAAAACTAAAGTCTAAATAAATGAGAAATCACTTACCACTAAATGAAAGCCGCTCCTAATCACTAGGCACAGATCATTTACTTATTGTTGCACTGCAGCCTGATTCTGTTCTCTTGATCCTTTCTCTCCCTCTATATATAACATCTGGTGAGTTCAGCCTACGGCCTGACTGTTCAATCACGCGGTCTCTCCCCCTCTCTCTCTATGTCTCTCTCTCTCTCTCTCTCTATGTCTCTCTCTCTATGTCTCTCTCTATGTCTCTCTCTATGTCTCTCTCTCTCTCTCTCTCTCTCTCTCTCTCTCTCTCTCTATGTCTCTCTCTATGTCTCTCTCTCTCTCTCTCTCTATGTCTCTCTCTATGTCTCTCTCTCTCTATGTCTCTCTCTCTCTCCCTCTCTCTCTGTCTCTCTCTCTCTCTGTCTCTCTCTCTCT
>JAVSBV010021845.1:0-12048 GCA_033117975.1 Parotocinclus spilosoma | reverse complement strand
CACACACACACACACACACACACACACACACACACACACACACACACACACACACACACTTATATATACAGAGGGAGTCACACTACTGTGCAAAAATCTTAGTCCACCATTAGATTAATTGTTCTAGCAAATGGTATAATGGTACTCCATGATACTATTTGCCACTGATCTTTGTTCCACTCTGTGTGAGCTTCATCATATCTTACTCTTTTCACCCTGTTCCCCTTTCAAAAAGTGCTTCCTTACCTGCCACCCTTTTAAAAAGACTTCCCCAGACTCTAAAAGTGTTACGAGATGTGGTGATTTTGGTAGGACCCAAGGATGCGGGATAGACGAAATCCCACGACGTATAATAATACTGGGGAAGTAATATAGAAAAACCAAAAGGGGATTAAGAGCGGAGCAAATGGCTGAAGGCGTGCCGCTTGTGTTGCATCCCGACTGGGGCAAGCGTGCACAGAGCACGATTTGGCACGTCTTCCAAGTGGCGAGGCACAGAGGTAGTCCGAACGGCAGAGGGCGAGCGTGAGCTCGAACGTGCATGTAGTGCAGGAAAGCCATGCCGGGGCAAGTATAATTCAAACACGCAGCCATGTGGCCACTCTAGCCGGGGCGTGTCTCAGATCGAGAGGGCAGCCGACTAAAGTGAGGCTCAAGAGAGCGCAGAGGGCGGCGAGGCGCCAAAAAACAAGTATTAACTCGGGCGCACGAAGAGCGCAAACAGATCGCGATAGTGCCAGGGGGTGAGCATGAGCTCGGGCGCACGTGTGGCGAGAGTAAGCTGAGCCGGGGCACGTCCCATGCAGGACGGCCAGCCAGTTGAAGTGAGGCTTGTTGAGTACCGATGGCGGAAGAGCATGAGCTCAAGCGTGCGAGGGGCGCACGAGTACAGGAGGGGAAACCTTCAAAGTGCATATAAATGTCCTGTATTTTCTGAATATATTATTGAAATGCATAGAGAAATAATTATATATGGCCATTGCTTAAACATTGGTGTATATTCTACATCTCAGGATGTTTGTGTGTGCTGTTATGGGTATTCAGTAAAAGCACTGTAGGCAATCCCTATCAAGTACTTTACACAGTCGTGACTCAGATTGACAGGACACACACACACACACACACACACACACACACACAGAGTTAGAGCTGGGTCTAGGGCAGAGAGGATGTTGCATCATAAAATATCGTTGTGTGCTTGCTTTAAGCAACAGACATATTTTGGTCGTAGGCAGAATGACAAACAAAACCTAATGTAGAGCTGAGTAAGTTACCCAGGAAAAACAAAAATACTTTTGCTTTCAGAACTAATAAACATAAGCAAGATAAATAACAGGTACAGGAAATATTCAGTGGGACACATAAACCTTAAAAGCAATGTACCACACAGGCAAGAGGAAAACAAGGAAGTGTGGTCTGTCAGGTAGAAGTGTGACATAACAGAAATGGCAAGTGAATGTTCCTGAATAGTTGAGAGTGTTTGATGAGGGCTATCAGGTGATTATATTGTTTAAAAATACAATGCTGACAGTCCCATAGACTGTTGTAGTCAAGACCAGAAAAGAATCAAAATGAACTTGTGTATAACTAAATATTTAATTTAATTTAATTTAGAAATTACAATACAGCCCCTGTAGAAAGGAGCATTTACTAAGGAAAGTCAGATATTTGATCATCATTTAGGGGAATTAAGTACTAGAGAAGTTTGCAGAATGTTTTGCTGGCCTGATGTCAGTTAATAGGAATTTTTCTAAACTCACATAAAGGAGTCCCAGTCACTCCGTATATTTATGTGTGTGAATTTTCCTTGGGGGGAAAAAAATGTGGAAAGTAGCAGCTGGCCTCGAGAGAAGAAAAGGTGTGTGTTTGAGTCAGTGTTCATGTTTAATAGCGTGTTTTTACATGTAAATGAGTTTCCAGATGGGTCAGAAAAGGCCCTGCCAAGACTACACACTTCCCACTGCAGTATTACTTTCTCTGTTGTAATACCGAATAGTACCATGTTATCTTACCCTGAACAAAGCCGAAGAGGATCCCACATGAAGTGCACACATGATCTGATCCTGTCCATGCCTCATCACTGCCAATGTGTCTTGGGTGACCATACACCCCTCTGAACAGTCAATGTGGTGCACTTTTGTCCATGCTTCTGTTCCCCCCTATAAATATGTCACTTGCTAGTCAATCAAGGTAATTGAGTTTGCATCTTATCTTGCATAATCAAACAACTTTCTTTGACTTTTCATTTACTTTTCTGATAATCTTGTTTAATTAAATAAAACTGAATGCTTCTTTTTTATTCGCTTCATATTCATTTTGAAATATCCCCTAATTTTTGTGAGCAGTGCACATGTACATACATACTCGCTCTTTTGTGTTACATTTACATTTACAGTGTGAGGAACATATGAAGTGATATATCAACATTCTCCACTATGGGGCGCTGAGCTTTCTATTAAAACAACTTCTTTTGTTGATCAATTATTTATATGAAATGTTGATTTATTTTGTTTTTTCTTTTCTTTTTAATGATGTCATTGTTAGATCATGCTTCAGGTGGCCATCAACATACAATACTGCAAAAGTCTTAGGCCACTATTATATTAGATATGATTATGTTTTAGCAGTGGTTTAATGACCATATATAATTGTTTATCAGTCTGTTTATTGGAGTGCAGTCAGACAATACAGGATATTTTTTCACTATGCAGTATAATAAATTGGCAAGTATGTAGTGTGACATCTCCCTACACTTGTGCAATAGCAGAAACTGGCAGCTTCATCTAGGTGCCAAGTTGACCATTTAATGGTCTGAATGGTCTAGATCAGGAATGGTCTTTTAGAAAGGATAGCAGCCAAGCAACAACTTTACAGTTGTTGAAACAGGGTTGAAACAAGGGGAACAGGGTAAAAATACTAAAATATGCTAAAAGGCATAAAGACTGGAATAATGATTAGTGGAAAGAGCATTTTGACCTGGCAAATCTGTTTTTTGGTCCAAATAGTTGACATTTTGTCATATGTTATCATTATACCATTGCTAAAACAACAAATGTAATGATGACTTAAACCGTTTGCACCTTATTGTATCTCTATCCAAAGTATCTTGATCAGAATTCTCTTTTAAATGAAAAATGTGCCTTTTTTGTTGTGTTTTAAGATTTAAGATTATAAGATTTAAACAGCATTTTGTATAACATTTTGTTAACATAATCATCTGTCCATAATGAGTTTATTAAAGTAAAAAAATACACCTTTAGTTAGTAATTTCTCATACATTATTGTTTAATTTAGGTAATTTGACATATAAACTACATGTACATCAGTATCAGTAGACAAACTTCTGCATTGTTAAGAGTTTATTTTTTGCTTTTCCTGTGGCACACATTTGTAATTAAGTTCCTGACTGTGGAGCGTTGTAAAGTGCCTAGTGAGTAAAAAAAGTTAATAGCTTAATATACCCAAAAAAATAAAAACCTAGAAAGAGGTGATCAGATATGCTCAAGTATTATTGGTGTTGACTTTTGTTTAATTGTGCTGTTGTTCTGCATTAAGCTGAGTTGTCAGCTCGTTGTGTCCTTTGAATGTGTTTATAATGAGAACGTTTAACCTGGGGTTTATGTTGTGTGAGAATGACATGCATTTCACGTTCACTTGTTCTGCCAAGATGCGTTCAATAGATAGCATAGTCAACTAAAATAGAAAACGATATATACCCTCATGACAAAAAATATAAAGAACCCAGATAGAAATTCCTGATTTGCTGCAAAACTTGACATGTGGTTATATTGCAGGCAGATGATTATAAGTTTGGTCTGACTAGACACTAAGTCTTGCTACAAGAGAGCATAAAAGTGCTTTCCCTGCTTCCCTATTAAAAGGCTCTCAGTGGATGTTTTTGGGTAGTGTACCACTTGGGAGATTGTTGGCTGCCAGACATGCCTTTATGATGCACTCAAATACATTTTGGCCAGTTTTAAGACAGACTTTGAGGTCCATCTTTGGAGAGAAGCAGGATGTTTGTTTGATGAATTGCCTGCCATCTAGGCCATTCTGACCTAGAGCAGTGGTTCCATCAGGGCATGCACACAGCTAACAGGCTCCAGATGGCCCTGGTAGAACACCAGTAGATAGCACTGTTTAATCCACCAACAAGCACGAGCAGCTCCCACGGTTTTTTAGTTCACCATCCAGACTTAGATGGAGCCTTCACTACACACCCCTGTTTCTGCGCAGACCATTTCCAGGTGCTTAGCAGAAGCAATTTTTTCATGGCACACATTACGTGTCCTGCCATTGACAGACAGCCATCTGCATTTGTAGTAATGTCATAAATGAGAAACCTGCACAGCTATGGACTGGAATATACAAATTTTAGAAACAAATGCAGGTTCTATTTCTTGTATCCAGACTAGAGGTGGCCTAACAGGATACTAGAGCCTTCTTTCAATTGGACAGGTTTCCAACAAACACATACATATCACACATGCATGGGAATGCATGTACGGCAGAATGTGCTCAGTGTTGCCCATCTCTTCTCACACACACGCACAAAATATTAATCTCTATTATGAAATATGACAGTGTCAACAGTATGTGTGTACATCACTTAACTTAACTTATATATAATTTTTATTTACAGGGGCAAAAAGGCCATCCAGGTCCATCTGGGCTTCCAGGAGAACCTGTGAGTCACACACAATGACATGATGCACACATGATGTTCTAAACCTTTTATTACTGTTGTAATGGTCCTCAAAAAAGGTTACAATCCTGCGCTTCCACACACACAAACACAGACACACATGCACACGCATACACACACACACACGCATGTATAAACACACAAACCTTGGTCTTTCTATGGGAAGATGTCACTGTCATCCTATTACTGCAGCAAATTATAGCTACATCAACACATAATCCCCAAATAAGCATTTTAACCATTTTTAAAATGTTTGGTCATCTATGCTTGTAAAGCCACTTAAACTATAAAAATGTATTAGTATTTGGGATGTCCTCCTTTGCTATCATGACAGCGTGCACTCAAAGCCATGTGATGATCCATGTGGTACCAGCAATATCCCAGAGCATTTTGTGATGCTACTGAATGCTCGGCTTTCTCTTTCTTGAAGTAAGATCCCTATCCCCATGAATGATCTGTAAGGTTTAGGTCAAGTGACTGTGAAGGACAGCCCATGACAGTCAGTGCTGCTTGATCTTTTTGGTCCCAATATCCTGCCACAGTATGAATCCTTCACAAGTATCCAAACGAGATTTTTCTTAGTGGCCTAGATGTTTGGCCAGGCAAACCCAAGCAACAACATTTTTTCTAACATTCAGAATGGTTTCTGAACTGCAAAGTAATTTTGGTAATAAAGTTTTCTTGAAAATTGTTAACTGAGTTTGTGCTTTTAAAATTCCAATAATAACTATTATAATTGGCATCAGTGTGATTGTGAATAGGCCATGCATTTTCACTAGTGGCCTCAGACTTTTAGCCTGTATATTGTTTTCATACACACATTTTACACCTGACCGAGCGTTCTCTCAATATCTTTTTAATACTCTTAACGTTTCAGGGGGAGCCTGGACTGGAAGGAAGTGCCGGTGCCAAAGGTTATCCTGGCAGGCAGGTGCAGTAGATTTTCTTTTGCTGTGAAGTGTTTCTGTTTGTGAGTGTATCTTTTAAATACAGCCGATTCCGGTTCATTGGACCACCGGTTAATGGGACCAGCCACTTATTCAGACCAAATCCTAAAGTACCAAAACAAATCCTATTAAATACGTGTAATGTTATTCACTTATTTGGACCAAAATTCTGCTTAATTGGACCAAAGAACGTGTACAATATGTAATATCAGTGAAGCAACTCTTCGTCTCTACCCGAAAACTCCAGAGTTTCTCCCCATCCCTCTACTGCCACCTACAAGTCTTTGCCTAACATTTCCATTTACTACAAAAAAAGCCACAAGTTGCCACTTAGCCACAGCAAGAGCGCGTCAAATAACACTGGATAAGTTCTTTAAACGTTGACTGGAATTTAGTAAGAACTTGTTTTTTACAGTATTATGCTTCCCATGCTGAGTACCTATACGTTGTATTGTACATCATTTCGAAAAACTTGGTTGCAAATTTATTTCTCAATGAACAAAGTTTGTAAGCAACAGTAGTTCTTGTTTGTAAGTTCCCTATACGCGTAAATCACACAATAAAGGTTTAATAAACATTTAATATGTTGCATAGCACGTCCCGTCTTGTAACATCGGGCATGTTCGTTTAATCGGACCAGCCGGTTATTAGGACCAAAACGATCACGCCCCGATGTGGTCCCATTAACTGGAATCGACTGTATTGTATTATTGAGATAGCATATAAAATAACCCTTATTTAATCCATTTCTCATATGGTAGTCATATCATTTGATACTACATTCTCTATTTATGATTAATTCTGTGCCACAGCTTGGTATTACAGCCTACAACCATCTACTTCAACCTTTTTCTTTTGTAATTCCATGACACACACATTTGCGTACTACTTTTAGTCTGGTCCTTTAAGACACTGTTGTCTCATTCGTTTATCAAAATACAAACTGACCATAATTAACATAACCATTATGGTGGATAATTCCCAAAGTGCAATTCCAGGAAAAGCACACAGACAGCAGATATATCTGATTCCTGTGCCTTATCACTGAATTTATCCCACCCTCATTATGTCATTTCTCTCTGCATGGGACTGATGTCTTAAAGTGACTATGGGCTCTCACGCAGCTATTGATTTAAATTGATCCCTGCTGAGAAACCTTTTTTATTACAGATTTGTGGATGGTTTCAAAGAGCCTGGAAACAGTTCACTGTGACCATGGAGGTTAATCCGAAGTGTTGGCTTGCCTATGAAGGAAGAGCTGTTGTCAATCTGCAGATGGGTGACATGTTTGCAGCTTTTCAAGACATCAACAATGGTCTAAAGGTATTTGTGCAAACTATATATGACATTAATATAGTAGAAATATGTAAATGTATAAGCGCTGCAATCTTTCCTAACAAAAATAGTACATGGAATGTAGCAAAGAATCCAGTTATTGACTCTTCACTGTGTTTAAAACATGTAAAGAGCTTTATAGGCTTGAGAAATAGGTTGGAAGGATGCCATTTTAGACTAGCGAAAGGGTATAAATGCAACATGACACTTGTTCATTAAAGCTACTGAATATTCCAGTTTATTCAAATTTGCAGAATGACTGATATTGCTCAACATTACTCTTAGTGACTTGAAACACATTAAAAACAAGGTGAGATTTCTTTATGAGAAATGCCCTAAACCTTTGGAACTGGAGCGAATTGTTTGGAGCCACAAATTTTTTTTTATGAATTATACCTGAAATATGACATGTATATAGATCAGTACTGGACTGGTTCTGTCTGTACAAGCAGAAGATACCCCTGATTTCAGAATATGAACTGTATTCTGCATATTGCAAAATCTGTATGTGACTGGGTGATGGAGCACTGGAACAGCTTGAGCAATATCAACTGACCTTAATACTGCTGAGAATTGTGCAATTATTTGCAACAGCCAAAATAGACACGCACATAATCTATATGACTTGCGCATTCAATTAGTGTTATGCAGCACTAAACCTAATGGACCATTTTGCAAACAGTACTTGGCCAGACTGGCAGTGTTACTAAGACCATAGCCAAGAATATCCAATATTAGGAATATATACAGTACTGTGCAAAAGTCTTAGGCCACCTTTAGATTTGGATATAAAACACATTTCTGAGGGCTGGATCCAAATATTTGAAACTTAGATTCGTCGCTCTACAATACTCTATTCCGATCTTTTAGCAAATGTTTTTGAGCTTTTGCATATCTTAGACGTTTTACCCTGACGTTTCAAAAAAAAATAGGTTGATCTGGGCTACTACACTTCCAAAAGGATCACCTGATCAAATTTCTATGGACTTTAGAAGGGTCAGTTTGGCATCCTGCTATTGCTCAAGTTTAAAGAGAAAGTCACACTAAATACTTGCCACTATAACTCATAAAAGCAGTTTTTTATACTACATATACATTTCCTGTAATTTCTGGTTGTATTTGAACAAAGAGACAGATAAATAACGATAAATGGTAACTATTGCATTGTTTTAGCAATACCCTTTCTAATCTAATGGTGGCCTAAGACTTTTGCACAGTACTGTACACAGTACTTTTTTCTTTAAATCAGGGTGTACATTATGTACAGTATATTAATAGACCCTACTCAGTTTAGGCTCTCAGCACATTGTGCTTTCTAAAAGTTTGTGTTTTACAGTTTGATGTTGATCACCTTATCTTTATATTTACGACAGTGCAATCGTCATTCAGACCAGCTTCTCACAACCCGAGGTGTTATAAGCCAATTCATGGGGGATAAAGTCAGTGCCCTGAGTGACTATCAGTCAGCAATTTCCCTAAATCCCAGATGTGCTCTTTCTTTCTTCAATGCTGCTAACCTTTTTTTCTACAACAGACAATATGAACAGGTAATTTTGGGGGGACTTTTGAGGGAAGTTTGAGGGTTACAATGATAGTGCTTATAAAAACAAAAGTATATTTCTCTCCTTTGTGGTGTGGAATCAGGCACGTGAGTACTACAGTCGAGCTGTTGACCTGGATCCAAGTGATGAGTTGGCTGTCCTGAATCGAGCCATTACTCATGCACTGCTGCGCAAGATTCCACAGTCTTTGCTGGATTTCAGCAAAGCTCTCAGCCTCAACCCTCAGTCAGCTCATGTCTTCTTCAACAGAGCCAACCTGTATTGCTCCCTCAAGAAGTACATACCAGCAGAGAGAGATTTAACACAGGGTGGGTTTCTAGTTTACTTCTACAGAGTTACTTTACTTAACATGGACTAATGTGTATGTTTTGCAGAATGTACTCTCACCAATCACTTTATTAGTGATGCCTCTTTTTTTCTACACTCATTGTCCACATTATTAGTTCCACTTACCATATATTTATGACTATAACTACTATAGACTCTTTTTTTTTAAATGGTCAGGACCATTACTGCTCAGATCCTATTTGGGTGATGGATCATTTTCGGCACTGCAGTGACACCGGTGTGTTGGCGGTGTGTTAATGTGTGTTGTACTGGTATGAGTAAATCAGAAACAGCAGTACTGTCACCGCTTGACTGAAAATAGTCAAAAACCAAACTGCCCACTGACCAGCATCCTAGTGGCAATACCCATTACAATACATGAGTCGTGATACAATTTAACCATGATGCATTGCAATATACTACATAGTTCACTGAAAATATAAAAACAGGTAAAACACAAGTAACATTGATCCGTGGTGGTCCTGTGGGGTCTTGACCATTGGAGAACAGAGTAAATGGGACAAATAAAGTACGTAGAGAACCAGGTGGGCTACACTCTACTGTAACTGTAGAACTTCAGGTAAGTGGAACTGATCAAATAGAGTGTGGAAACGAGGGGTACCTTGTAACCAGTAAGTACATATGTTCTATATGAAGTAATTTCTAAATCATTAGATTATATAATCAGTATACACTGGTAAGCCATTGCATTAAAACCAGTCAGGTGAAGTGAATTGCATTGACAGTGTGAAGCTCTGGGGACAATGTTCTACAGGAAAAACTTGGGTGTTTGTATTTATTAAGTTACTTTGACATTTCATGTAAATGTTAATTAAATATAATATTTTTTTGAGCAGATTATGACCTACTACACTCCAAAAAAATGCAGAAATAGTTTGAGAACTTGACAAGGTGTTGAAATGGCCTCCAAATTTGCCAGATCTCAATCCAACCTAGCATCTGTATGATGCCCTGGATGAACAAGTCTGATATAGAGGCACCACCTTGAAATGTAGTGGTCTTAAAGAATCTACTGCCAATATTTTGGAGAATACCTTCAGGGTCTTGTGGAGTCTGTCCCTTGACAGGTCAAAGACGGAAGCACTAGAAGGACAACACAATACTAGTAAGATGCTTCTAATGTTATGTTTCATCAATGTACTGTAGGTATTTCAAGTAAATGACCCCGGTAAAAAAATGCCTACATTTTCACAGTTGACTGATGTCTTCGTCTTGAAAGTTGTGGTGTCTGTCAGATTGATAAATTGAGTTTTGAACATTGGGCACAATTGTCTTGCTCTGTCTGTTTATTTGGCATGAACCACCTTTTTTTACTTGAGATGGGTTTATGGGAGTCTTTGGCTAATAGACCTTAATACACAGACACATTTGACTTGCGACCATTTTTTACTGCTGCTGAAAAAGAAACAAAAAATACATTCCAGCTCATGTAACCAGGACACTTTTTATCCCTTTGTGTAAAACAAGTGGCAGATGGTTACTATGGTTACAGTGTAAACCCAATGCTAAACCTGCACTGCTTTTGCTCGGCAGCACAGAAACGTTAAATCAAGCTCAAAATTATTTAAATGGTTATGTTAGGATATAGTATTTACAGAGACTGGAGTCAAATAGGTAAATACCAGTGAACAGGTGTTATTGTTGTCAAGCAGTGAGTTTTGCATTAACTGCATAATTCATCCGAATAATTGATTTTCACCAGTATCAGGGTTTTCTCCAATATTTCAAACCAATTATTTTTCCTATAGACTCAGGCAGTCCTGAACGTAAGATTCACAGCAAACAGCATTTATAAATGTGCTGGCTAAGTGATGGTAATTTATGGAAATTCAGAAGGGAAATGGGCTTTGAATGATCCCTCTTGTCCTTCTGATGAATGGAAAAGCACAATATCTTCGACAACAGTAGTATGTCTGTTGTTTTGTGATAAATGTGTTTTTTTTTATTCAAAGACATCAGAACAAAGACAAGTAAGTCAGCATCCAAATGAATAGATTTGATTTTATTATTATTTCAGTTTAAATAGGAATGGTTCACAACTTATATATTAAAATTTTAAATAATGTGGAGCGTGTTTATATTTGTGTGTTGTAGCTCTGCAGCTTCAGCCTAGTGATCCTCTGCTGTATAAACTCAGGGCAGAAGTGCGTGGTCATCTAAGTCTGACAGAGCTGGCAGTTCAGGATTATAGAACTTCGATGGAACTGCAGGATATGATACAACCTACAAATTCATACCTCTACAGGTGATTACAGCCCTTTGTGACACTACTAGACTGTTTGGAGTTTGTGTTTACCTCTCCTCATTGTTTATAATGCAGCTGGAGTATAGCAGTGGACTGACTGTATATAAAACTTCTGCTTACCATAACAGCAATCATTCTGTGTTATACAGGCACTTTCATTTATGTTAAGAGCAGATTATCGTACAGCCAGTTATATACAACTGAATTATATATGCCTAACTATGTTGTACAGAGACAATTTAATTTAAGGAAATTTTCATGAAACTGTTTCACCAAAATAAATGGATTTTTATGTATTGTGGCGATGCTCAAACTTTTGCAGTGACACTCTTGAGTACACTAAGAACGATCCATACTATATTAAAACCTGTGTCTAATCTGTAGCATGTCTTGTACTTATCACTTCAGTGTGATTAAACTTTCTCAGATAACTAACCGAACACAAGGTGGTGCCATAAATTAGAAAGGGTTTAAAATACACCTCTAGTTTTATTGTCCACTATTCATGACTAATGCATGCATTATATTAAAAAAAATGTTTTTACTGACTGTGAAATAAGTTTTATTAACTGTCCTTATGCACTACTAGTATTTGATTATGCCCGCTTTAAAATATACTGCTCAAAAATTAGGAGATATTTCAAAATGAACAAAATAATCCCTAATTTTGTGAGCAGTGTATGTAGTAATATGTGCTGGCCGTTACTACAGATGTATGTGATGTTTTGTCACGAGTAATAAAGGTGCTGATAAATGAAACAATTAAATCTGACTTCTTTTACATGAGCATTACAAGGTAGTTATGCTTCAATGCTTCAGTTAATTTTTTATTTTTTCTATTACTAATTTAACTGTTGTTATTAATTTGTTAATTTAATACTGTAGTTTGATATACTTTGGTGTTTA
>JAVSBV010021834.1:0-12049 GCA_033117975.1 Parotocinclus spilosoma | reverse complement strand
ACCATTATAAGCTACTGGAGCTGTGAACTACTGGAGCTGGGGCACCATGACCCAAAGCTGGAGCTTCTTGTCTCTGTGCGTGCATGTACGATCTGCCTCATGTTTTCACAGGAGTTACTCTTCACACTGACATATTTTAACAACAAGGCAACTTTCCTTATGGGTTTCCATGTTTTGTGAGGGAAGCTCTAATTATATGAGGTAGTTATTTCATGACAGCATCTTCATAGCAACATCTGGGTAGGGGGAAAAAGTGATGTCAGAAGCTTTATAGGTGTAACTATTTCATATGTTCAGTTGCTCAACAGTCTGGGGTCACTGTTGTTGTATTTTGCTCTTCATAATGTGCCACACATTTTCAATGGGAGACAGGTCTGGACTACTGGTAGGACAGTCTAGTACTTTTACAGAATGTGGCTTCAGATTGTTTTGCTGAGATAAACAGGGATGTCCCTGAACTTTTGAACTTGAAAATGCATTGCTTGTTGTTCAACATTAATGATGCCTTCACAGATGTACAAGTTACCAATGCCATGGGCCCTAACATATCCCCTTACCATCAGAGATGCTGGTTTTTGAACTTTGATTAAAAAAAAAAAATCCACACAATCCTTTTCCTATTTCCTATTTGGCCCAGAGGACATGACGTCCATGATTTCCAAATACAATTTGAAATGTGGAGACTGGAGATTATCTGGCCACCTCTGCTTATCAAAGACTCTGCCTTAACTGGACATGGATTTTGTACCAAATCACGATTATAATCACCTGTTGTGATGTGAAATCATATCATTATTTAGTTTCATTACTAGCTCTTTATGTCCCTCATCCCAACTTTTTAACGACTTGCAGGCCTGAATGCAGGAATAGATGCTATAATGGTTAATTAATGAGTGAAATGACATTGCCCAGACAGAAACTGAAATAATGAAATTTCTCAGGTTCATACTGTCTGCAGTGAAATAAAAGTAAACACACAGTGTTTCTATATGCACTTTCCATGCTGTTCCAACTTTTTCTGATTTGGGGTTGTACATGATTAAGTACAATTCTAGAATATTTACCAAGAAAAAAAACCTAAAGACATTGTTCTGGGCTGGATATTTACATATTATATTTACATCTATTTGGATGAGCTCCATTTACCACAAACGATTTGGAGATTTAAGTATGTGCACTTGCCTTGTGTTCCAGTGCCTTTAATGTTACATCATAGACTTGATTGTTTGAGCTATACAGACAGGCTCTTACTCAACAGTATCACTTCTTGTATTGCTGTAATGCTTGCACGTTGGTTGCAATTAATCTGCATGTAGTTTTGAACAATTTCTACATAGGATAATCATGTTTTCCTGTATGTTAGCTGATGCAAAATAGACCAGTTAGCGCCAACATGTTGTGGTCTGTTATGGTAAGTCACTGTGCAGTCCTTGGTCACTTAAAACAACATATGAGGCTCTGAAACTTGTTTGAAGTCTTTCTATTTCATTTTTGGAAAAAATAGTCTAGTTTTTCATTATAAAAGCTAGTGTTTCTGTAATGTTAATTTGTCTGGATTTGGATATAAATGATCTATGTGATCAAATCCCACTGCAATATTGTGTACTTATACAGAGCTAATAGACACATACTGAAGCCAGATGAAAGGCTATTGCTCGGTTGGCAAATGGCATATATCATCTTATGCCCAGATACAAGAACTTCACTGGCATCGAGCTGTGGGTGGATCATCTGTGGGCGGAGTGTGGTGTATGGGTGGATCATTTGAACAAACTGGACAGCTACACGAGTACTGTTGCTGATAAAGCAAGTGTCACAAAGCAACATGACAATATGATCACTGTATTCAAATGACCTCCACAGTAACCAGATCTCAATCCAACAGGGCACCTTTGAGATATGATGTAATGGGAGATTGTCATCATGGATGTTCAGCTGACAAATCTGCAAAAAAAAAAAAAAGCATGGTCTATGTGAGTGTCAAATGTATGAAAACTTTTCAGTATCTGGTGAGACACATTATTTGACATGTTTATATATGTACACCAGTCATGACAAATGTTTAACCCATTGGGATGTTAGTGGGTTTACTCACATGAACTACTTCCATAAGATTTCTATTGGATTAAGGTTAGGCCATAATATTTTTTAGAATGGATTTGGAATTAATGGACAAGATGTCATGACAATTTCCTTCAAATTGACTGGTACAATTCTTAATTTGTTGTTCCATCAGAAATGTCCGGCCATCCTGGCACAAATACAGCAAAACAGGCTCAAAACATGATACTACCACCACCCACCACCATTTGTCAAAGACAGAATACTCTTAGTAGTTCAGAAGTTCTTATGCTGAAATTAAGTGCTTTTCTATATCTAGAAATATATCGATATATATATAGATAGAAATCTATATATATTTTTATTTATATCAAAAAGCTTTAGTTTGGTCTCAACCCCACACAGAACATGTTTTATCAGTAACCTTCTGGATTGTTCATGTTCCACATGATGGGCAGCAATGTTTTTTGAAAGGCAGTGGCTTTCTTTTTAAAGTCATTGTTGGGCATTAACATTTTCCAATAGTTTATTCAAAGTTACCCTGGATTCCTTTATGACCTCTTTAGATTATTAAATGCCTGGCTCTTGGAAGGATGTTTTGTTGGTCATAACAATGGTCTTGAAAATTAATCCATTTTGTATGCAATCTGTCAAACTGTAGATTGGTAGGGATCTTTCGAGATTGTTTGTAATCATTTCCAGACAGATGAACATCATCAGTTCTTTTTCTTGGCCCATTTGTGTGTGCAATTATACACTTTAACGTGTTGTGAATATCAGGTTCTGATAGATCCCTGTTCTTTAAATACAACAGTGTGCCCAATTTCTTCTTATTGTCATCCCATTTATTGAAAACACCTGAATAAATTACCTATTAATTAATAACCTTCAAATTAACTACGGTTTACAGAGCTTTGCAACTGTACCCTTAATGTAACGTTGGATAATTTTCCTCAATGAACATTTGATCATGTTTAAGGTCATATTTAAACAGAAATATAGAAAGTTTGCTTTAACATTAGTGCTTTCTATCGTAGGTCCTCTTTTATAAACACTTCTCTTGGTGTAGATCAGGGGAATTATTACTACGTTAAAAGCTTAATTATGTGATCACTGAAGCTCTTGTGTGTAAGAGTATTTTAGCAAATATAAAAGTACCTCTACACAGATGATACAGATGGAAGAGATTTTAACAAATAGCGCCACACTGACGTGACCACAATGGCCATTTGAATTCCTGCTGCCCTCTGCTGTTTTATTTAAAAATTGAGAGCAGTACTGCGTGCAGTGTCGTTATTAGTAAAGTGGGACACATACTTGTCAACATTTTTCTTCAAACACAGGAAGGATTCCTTTTAAATCTATGTGCAGACATAAACTCAGTCACTCACACTGGGTCCACCAACGTAACAAAAGCATGGCTCAATGTGGGAGATAAAAAGCCCAGGCAATTCTAAATATTAAAAAAAGTAAGTACTTCACTGACAGTCTGTTTTTCCTCATTGTGTTATGTAATCTCAAAATCCTACAGTGCTTCACGTTTACCAAGTATCACCTTTTGGTTGTTGTTGGTTTTACATTAGGATAACTGTCTCTAAAGTGCCCCTAGTGTGTGTAAGTGTGTGTAAGTGCCCTACAATGGATTGGTACCCTGTCTAGGGTTGTTCCTGCCTTGTTAGACCTTAAGCTAAATCCTGGCAAGACAGAAGTCTTACTCTTCTCTAGTAACTCTTGTCCTCACCAAAACCTTGTCCTCTCAGTTGACAAGGCTACCTGGGACCTGGGAGAGACTATGGACAACCAATTGTCCTTTTCTACCCACATTGCTAACGTCTCTCGGTCGTGTCGCTTCCTTCTTTACAACAGCAGAAGGATCCGTCCAGTTCTTTCCAGAGGCAACACAGATTCTGGTTTGGTCCCTTGTCATCTCGAGGCTGGACTACTGTAACTCTCTCTTAGTGGGGCTTCCTCCGACCGCTATCCGATCCTTACAACTGATTCAGAATTCAGCAGCAAGACTTGTTTAATGTTCCCAAGTTCACACACATACTACACCACTGCTCCACTCTCTCCACTGGCTCCCTGTAGCTGCTCACATCAGATTTAAGACTCTGATGCTTGCTTACAAAGCTAAAAATGAGCTTGCACCCTCCTACCTTGAAGCACTTATCACACCCCGCACTGCACCTTGCTCACGCCGGTCTTCTAGCACTGCTCGACTGGTTCTCCCGTCTCTCAGGGGAAATGGAAGGCATTCATCTAGACTCTTCTCTGTTTTGGCTCCTAAGTGGTAGAATGAACTTCCCCTCAATGTTTGAAAATTTGAGTCTCTGGCTTTCTTCAAACGCTGTTTGAATATCCATTTATTCCGCACTTACCTCAACTACCCCCCCCACACCCTTGCCTTTCTATCTCTTTAAAAACAAAAAACACTTTTACAGTTTCAGAAGTGTATTCTTGTTTAGATTCCTTATTATTAAGAATGGATTATGTTATTGATGTCTTACAGCACTCGCTCTGGATAAGGGCGTCTACTAAATACTGTAAATGTAAATGTTAGTTAATCAGTATCGTTTACATATAAATTCAGAACCTAACAGAAGTTAAACAGAGAAGTTACCTAAAAATGCTCTAAAATCACCTTGTATTCCAAGTCTGTGTTCCAGACCAAAGACAAAAAAGACCATTCAGACTATATTCAGCATCCTTGGTCATTTTCAATTTCTGCATTAATGATTTCTACATTAGAGTAACATTAACTCCTTCAACTTTGATTCTTATTAACACGACAATGCATAACAAGTCAAATCCTAAAAAAGTTGGACTGTAATATGAAAATCTCTTTTAGTCTTTCTTTGAGGAACATTTTTTTACTTTACTCTCTAATAATTTATAATATTTTTCTCACATAATTACTTCATATCACTGGAGATTCACTGCCCAACTTTTGTATGTGTAAATATAATTTCTCCAGTAGTTTACCTCCACCAAATAAACAATAGTTATTAAAATGTACAGAAATGTGTGCTTATATTAACTAATATCCATTTTGAAGAATTCTCGGTGACGTTACATTTTACACAATTGCTCCAAGATGTAACATGTCTAGCTGTTTCACAATGATTCTCATGGCAGTTTAGGAACTGTGATCGCTATATTGCAACCACATGAACAAGCCCAATATTTTAGTTATCACTTAGCTAGCCTCTATTTCTGTCACACAACCAACATAGTCACAAAACAGGAGGTGAGGTTGAGACTGTGGTCAGATGAATGACTGTTTCTCAGCAACATAACAGCAAGAACATTTGTTAGAAGAACCATTTGGAGCAACGCAATTTAACAAAATCATAACGATAACAAAGTTTGTATTCACGGAAAAAGACGGGCATTATTATTACTACTACTCTTACTAACACCACTGATCCCCTGGTTATATGGTTCTAAGTGTTGGGGTTCGCTCCTCTCCGCTCTCACAGACGCTGCCCTTTTTATACACTCCCTTAGCCTGTTTGTTTACGAGTTGCTTAATATTGCCCCATTTATATCTCCCGGCTTGAACTCCGCTTTTTCTTATTGTTCTCTTTAAGTCATACATTTTTCTCTCTTGTGTCTACTACAGCTGCAGCCTGGTTTCTTTTCCTGTCCCATTCTCTCATTCACCTCATAGACGCACGCCGCCGCCACCCTGTTTTTTTTCACTCGATGTCCTTACTCATAAGCCTCACACACGCTTGGATTTGACCGCGTTCCTTTCATTACCTCTAGTCTGTCTTTAGTCTGTGTATGTGCACATTGGATTCCAGTTCTGTGTTCTCTAGGATCCCCGCAACACTCGGTGGCACGACAGCAAAAAAACCCGTGTAATTGTATTCTACATAACTTCATACATGTTCTATGCAATTTTATTTGACATTTTTCATATGAACACATTTTGATTCAGCATGTTTAAATTAAGTTAAGGCATTTTTAAAACCTAAGAATGTCAAATGTTGAGACTGTCCTACAATATATGCAAATTAAACTATATTTTGTACAAAGTAAATGTATTAAAGTGGAATTCCATTAGTCAATTTGGAACCAATCAGTTTTTCTTTAGTTTTTCTTTATCCCTACCTAGATCACTTTGTTGTACTGTAAAACTTTTTTTTTTTTTTGCAAATAACAATTTGATATTTACTATGATTTTAAGAAAACATTTCGGAAATATTTAAAACTTATGTATGACATTTTGCAAGATTCTCGACTATTTTTACACTGCAGACTCTACAAAAAATGTTACACATTTTTATATATGATATTGTGAAAAAACCTGTTTGTACCCCCAGATATGTTCTGACTGATGATAAAATGACATACTCTTATCTGTTAATGTAAAACATATCATAATACTATATAAAGCATTTAGCAAAGGCTGTTTTTGTGAATAAACGTAAATATGCAACCACAATTCAAATAATACAGCATTATTTCAGTCTAAATAATCAGAGTAGGATTAATTGATTATGCAAAGAAAAGTAAGGAAAGGGATGTGGTAACATTTGCTTCTTTTCTTGGTACAACCTCCTTATGGTTTGCCTTTGAGATGGAGGGACTCGTAGGTGTCCTGAGTGTGATGAGATAGCCCCTGAAAGAGGGAGTGAGAGAGGAAGTGAAATTTCAATTCGCACAGGCCATGTGCACCAAATCACCAACGGAGTTTTCTTTTTTAGCTGCTTTCCTTTCCATTGTGTTCCCTTCTCACTTTGCTTTCTGCTTGCCAGGTTGCTACTGTTACACTGAATCTGTTCTTAATGACTGTGTTAAAGGTCAAACAAAGAATTTTAAATATCATTATGAATTTATAGTTGGCATTTTGATGTCCTCATATGCAGCTAATCAGTTTAAAGTTATTCAGTTTGATATCTCTGCACTGCCAAAACGTATTATAGCAGAGTGGTCAAACTCACTTCATACACCCCTTCTTCTGTATCCTTCTGCAAAAATGGACAGATTAAAAATAGATTTTAAGAACATGGACATTCATTTGACACAGCTTGAATATACTTAAACAGTTCTAATACCACACATTGTAAATATACTGCTCACCAAAATGGGATACTTCAAAGTGAAATATCTCTTAATTTTCCCCTAATATTTGTGGTTCAAGTTCAAAGTTCAAAGAGTTTATTGTCATATGCACAGTACAGAAACAGGTTTCTGTGTACAATGAAATTCTTTCTTTGCTCCTTGCCAAGAATGCCAAGTAGAGGATAATAAGAAAAAAATACAGACTAAATATTACAGTCTGTGTATTTATCGAGCGATCCTGCCACCTTGCATTGGACTGTCATTTTCTCTCGGTTAATCTGCTTTTTTAAGATACCTCACACATCAACCAAAATTACTAAACGTAACAATTTCACGCTAACTAGCACAACATGTTTTTTCCTCATATTAATCTTGGTTCACAAAGCCAGCCTTCAGTTGGTATTAATATACTGCCATAAGAAAAATCCCATAATGAAATATTCCGGAATTTATGTGAGCAGTGTATATTAGAAAACATGCTGTGTTGTGGTGTTGCTTATATTTAGAATAAATAACAAAGCACTTTTTATATTAACTTCTGCATTTGTTGTGTGAAAGGGGCTACATTCATAAAACTTATGTGGAAGTAGGACATGCAAAGAAAGAAATGGAGCAACATAGTGCACTTGTAGGGGAAATTTTCAAAAACTATAAAATACAAATAAATATGAACACTGCACAAATCAAAAATGTTCTTACAGTTTGCAAGATACCATGTAAGAAGTAAATCTCACAGCAATTAATAAGGAGCCTACATAAGCTTTATACATAGAAACACAGCATGTTGTCTAATATACGCTGCTCACATAAATTACGGAATATTTTATTATGGGATTTTTCTTTTTTTTTTGTAAGCAGTATATTAATACCAACTGAAGGCTGGCTTTGTGAATCAAGATTAATATGAGGAAAAAACTTGTTGTGCTAGTTAGCGTGAAATTGTTACGTTTAGTAATTAATAAATAATAAATAAATGTGAGGTATCTTAAAAAATCAGATTAACCGAGAGAAAATGACAGTCCAATGCAAGGTGGCAGGATCGCTCGATAAATACACAGACTGTAATATATTGAAGAGTATTAGAACATCAAAATCCAGCCTTACCGTTGAGGATGATTTTTTTGCACGCTTACTCATTATCTGTAAATATGATAACAATGATTGCCTTAAAAAATGATTGCATAGCTGGGAATTAGATGATAATCTAATTCGAATGAAACATAACAAAACATTTTATAATGAAACATTTTACCTATACAAAATTTGCCATTGCTGAAATATGAAATCATTTACAACTTAGATTGGTTTACTGCTATAAATAAATAACGTACATCATGTGATAAATAAGGAGTCAGTTTAATATGAGAACATGTGCTAAAACTGGATACACAATTAAACCATAAACAATAAGGACAGAAGGTGTTAAAACAAGAATAACAATGGTGTACCTTCAGACTACAATAAAGGACAGTTAGGACAGCTGCGTAGATAAACAGAGTGGTATCCAAAATATAGCAGACTTTGGAGTTATCAGAAGCAGCTTTCACATGGAAAAAAAAAAGATTACAATATTAAATCCTGGCTTATTCCCACTTAGTAGTATTATTTATTACATTGGTTAAACCAAAACTGGTTAGTTGTTTCCATTTTAGAAAAAGTTACTACCCTGAGACATGCAAACAGTGCTCACTATTTAATAGTAGTACTCTGACAGCTGAACTCTAGAAAACATCTATTTTGTAGTGTAGTTTCCATTTGGCTGCAAATGTGTGTTGTGTTATCCACCATTGTAGTTCCAAGTATGTATATATAGTCCAAATTCTTTCTGTGTAATCTGTGATGAGTTGACAATGTAACACCAAATAATCCTTTCTCACCCCTCATTTAAAATTCTTTAAGAATTGCATTGGTTGTAAATCAGGTGACCAGAATAAAAAACATGGACATGGGTTAGGCTTCTCACAGCATGGGTGAAATGTTCACACCAAAAGGCTCTTAAATATTCCTTTGGTTTGAAGAGAACTCAATGGTCACACTTCAGGATTAGTTCTTATGCTTGACAAATGGTATGACATCAAAATTTAAACCTACATACTTAAAAAATATGCTAACTGGCCATCTACTGTGAGTCCAGCACTTAACAATAATTCAGGAGATGAGAAAGTAGATCAAATAGAGGGCAATATGGATATTATTGTATATTTTAGAAGTATGTTTACTTACAGCCATATTTATGAATTATGAATATAAATTTACTATAAAAATGCCCCATTATGTTTTTGATGGAAAAATCTAACCTTCATAAAATGCAGCATCAGATATAGGCCGCATTCTCTACCTGCAGTGGATAGCATATGATAGAAAATGATATTGCATTTAGTATTTTACAAATGTATTTTAAATTGCATAAAAATGTATCATATTAATACCGCTTCATATGCCTCAGATATTCATATTTACATTATTAAATTGATTTTAAAAATCCACTTAAAAATTACCAGTAGGAAAATGTTAAGTACTTCCTAAACTCAGTATCTGGATAGACCAGAATTAACAGCAAAACTATTATAAAATGTATGTATAAATAATGGTAGATCAATGACACTTTCAACAGGGAGAGATTTACTATACAATACAGGTGTGATTTGGGTACAGAGGTAAAATGGTAATTGCTGATTGCAAGTCTATTGCAGGTAATGGTAAGTGGGTAAAAATGAGGACCTTATAAGCTAAATATGATAAATATTTTCCTGTTTGTAACCTTCCATTTGCGCTAATTACGTCGGAAATACTTTACACTGAGGAAAGAGATCTAACCGGAGCATAAAGACCTGTTATGAAGTTGAAACATATGTTCATATTTCCAATTTAAAACCCTTCATACTACAGAATACAAGGGTCAGCATTACATTTTACAAATACAGAGTTTATAAAAATTCAAACAGTACATGACTGCCAGACAAACATCTGGTTTGGCTATATTAATGTTACAATTATGCACATTATACAATATTTCTACATACAGTATGCAAAGTATATGTTGTATTTTGTGTTGTAAAGTATTTATTCCAAAAGCCTTGATTAGTCAGCTCAACGACAGCAAGAACAAAAGCGAAATTAATGGCTCTGTTTTTGAAGGCTAATGCATTGTATTGTTGCCCCTGTTGCTCAATATAAAATGGGCAGATTCGACTTGGTTGAGTTCCCTCTAGTGTATGAGATAACAACATGAGAAACCAGAGCAGAACTTTTTGTCACTGTTCTTACACTTCCGTTTGTGTGAGTATTGGTTTCTTCACAGAGTTAAAGAACACTACACTCCTAATAAGGATACCATTTGACACACATTAGTACGTAAATAATGAAAGGCCAATTTCTCTATAAATGTTTCACTGCTGTGTAACAGGAAAACAAAGTACTGATGAAAAGTTCAATTTTGACAGTGTTTCACATACTATCAAACAGCTATTTATTGAAGAAGTAGTAAAATACATACAGATACACTGATTTGTAAATAGTAAAATGCTTACCAGCATGGCCAATAATCACTGAAAGAGGAAGTAGAGGAAGTACAGGAAATCCAGCTGGTTTCATGACTGAAAGTTATTCCTTAGAAAATAATAGCACGTACAATGGTAGTGATGGACATCAAGCTGAGAGGTGTTTAAGAAATGGTCTTGTGTTGCCTGTAGATAAACGGAAGTTGTGGTTGGTGGGTGTCCATTTTAAAGCTTAACCCAACCACACACCACAGTGACAAACTAAAGAAAGAAAATGTCATATACCGCCCTATATGACACACACTGAAATAAAGGCCATTATTTTCCGTTTATATTTATTTAGCTCTGAGTTTTAAATATATAAACATGTTACTTAAAACAGACTTTTCTGGATGGCTGTGACATTTACAAGAAATTAAAGAAAGCAATAATAGTTATGTAAGTAATTATGCTGTGTATATTCAGTATAAACTGAACTCTCTTCCTGATGACCTGAGGGCTCTGGATGATCTTAAGACTTTAAACACATTGCAGGTTAGCATGTTTTATCTGTTTAGATTTTACAAAATCTTTTATTGTGTCTGCACCTTTAAATATTTATATTTTAATAAATTATATTGTTTATGTATTCTTTTGTTTTTAAAAGTTTTTTTTATTTTACTAAGTGCTCATGTAAAGCTCTGATTCGCTGATTTGTGTCCAAACTCCCTTCAAAACCAGCCAATGCTGACCTGCTAAAATTAGCTAGGCTATGCTGGTGGTCGTTGTGCAGGTCACAACATATGCTTACAGTGGAAGGAAACGGGATTTGCGAATAAACAGTGATTTAAAGCCATGATTTAAAGCCACATGAGTTCTCTTCATTTGTCATGGCTCCAGGTATTCTGGTTTCTTCCATAGACATGTGTTAGGTGAATTGGTGTCTGTGGGTGACTGTGTGCGTGAGTGTGTGTGCCCCGTCTGGGGTTGTTCCTGCCCTTGCGCCCAGAGTTGCTGGGTGGGCACCGGCTTGCTCGCAACCCTGTGTTGATTAAGGGGAAGATAATGGATGGAAGTGAGGTGAACGTTGCCGGGACATTTGAGCCCATATTTGAAGGGCCACTGCTCGTTCTGCCTGACATTTTTTAGCAGCATACAATCATAAAAAAATTTCGTTTTTTCACATAACTGTAGTAAATGGAAACTAAACATTTTCATTTTGTCCCGTGATATTTTGTTATATTTGTTATATTTATTGTTGTTATATTTGTTATATTTATATTTGTTATTTGTTTTGATATATGGTAACCCGGGTAATAAAACTAGTCTATTTATTTAATTGAGCCACAATCTGTAATGGTGGCTATGTGTGTGTGTGTGTGTGTGTGTGTGTGTGTGTGTGTGTGTGTGTGTGTGTGTGTGTGTGTGTGTGTGTGTGT
>JAVSBV010021803.1:0-12049 GCA_033117975.1 Parotocinclus spilosoma | reverse complement strand
TGTGTGTGTGTGTGTGTGTGTGTGTGTGTGTGTGTGTGTGTGTGTGTGTGTGTGTGTGTGTGTGTGTGTGTGAGAATGTCTATTAGCTCTATGGGATATATGTGGGCTTCTTATTTTTAATTCTTAAATAAAATAAATGTTTCTCTATGTCATAGCAAGGCTTTCAATGAAGCAGACATCATTATGCAGACATCATCAGTTTATTTGCTTAATTTAATGGTAACATTAATCTAAACAGTCGGTGACAGACTGACATTTGTTCAACTGCAATTATCTAATCAGTCAATCACATAGCAGAAAGTCAATACACCTAGGTAAGTGGACCTGCTCAAACTAAGCATCAGAAGAAAGAAGAAAGTGATTTTTAATGCACAGCCATATCTAAGGTTTACAGAGAATGGATGTAAAAAGAGAAAATATCCAACAAGTTGTCTGGGCAAAGATGACTTGTTGATGTCAGAGATTAGAGGTTTTGCTGATAGAAAGGCAAAAGTAACTCAAATAAACCCTTGCTATAACCAAGGTATGCAGACGAGCATCTCTGAATACTCAAGTCCTCAAATTGTTGGTTACCATGTTTATTCCTTTTTGACCACAGTGTAAAATCTTTTACATACGATGTCACAAGGCTCCGTTAATTTCATAATGTTTTTTTTTTTTAAGACTGTACTCAAATGGCCTTTACAGTCACCAGCTCTCAATCCAAAAGAACACCTTTGGATACCTTGCACTACTAAAATTGGTCAACTCATTATTATTATTATTATTATTATTAAATGCTTTAAATATGCACGTTATTTGCTGTGTTGTTTGAGGGTCTGCTGAATTTTAGGGACCACAGCTATCCATTAAGGGGTGCCTGTCCATCATGAAATGACTTGACGAGAAGGCACCACCAGGACTGTATTGTTGCTTCATCACTCAAGCGCTCCTAGGAACAGTTGACTATGTTAATGATTTTAAACCATCACAGTTATTCATTTATTTGAAGTCAATATGATGTTTCTGCCCCTTACCCATTATATTATAGAATATACTTTATTAATACACAATTACTAAAGTATTACTAGCATAACCAGTATTATATTTTCTTATAATCCACTAAGGGGTGCTGCAGCACATATATAGCCTCCTCTTCGAGAATAAGCCTCTTGAACAAGCTCATTTTATTACACGTAACAAACTTGCACAACACTTATTAGGCAAGAGTAAATTTGAGGTGAGTTGACTGAAGTCTCCTGAGTGGGACTCTGGTGATATATCATAAATATAAATCTCAACACCATACCTGTTCTCCTTTGTCTATATGGCATAGCTCATAAGTAAAACCTTAATGATGCAGCATATGTAACTGAAATTGCCTAGTACAGTCTGGGCCAAAGGTTTTGAGAATGGCACAAATTTAGTTTTTTTTAGAACCTTTGGACATATGTTTATATGGGTTAATGAAGCAGAATTATAAGGATTACTTGTTTTTTAACTTTACATTTAAACATGGCTTATAGATTAGAACAAAATATTTTACAGTGTTGACCCTTCTTTAAGACTGCAATTCGCCTCTGCATGTTGGATATCAGCTTCTTGGCAAAATCTTGAATGCAACCCTTTCTTGCCTAATCACAGTTTCTGGGTTTTTGTTTGTCCGCACACTTTTTGAGGATTGACCACAGCTTTTTAATGGAATTGGTATCTGGGGAGTTTCCTGGCCATGGAAAACATGTACTGTGAAATTTCATAGGATAACCATAAATTGATTGACCGTTTTGAAGCTTTCTTGGGAAAAGGACATGGCGGTGTCCTGACAGACAGTGGGCTCTCATCTTGAGGAGGATACACACCTCGTCAGTTTGTGCACGGCTTTGTCTGCTACAATTTAAGGTGGTGCACAGACTTCATCTCACAAACGCCAAACTGTCGAGGATGTTTTCGGGCAGGTCGGACACATGTCCTAGATGTGGTCATTCACCAGCGGATCATCTGCACATGTTTTGGGCGTGGGACAGGCTACAGACCTTTTGGTCAGACGTCTTTGGCTCGTTAAGCTGTGCCCTGGGTGTCCCGCTGTTTGGACGGCCCTCTTTGGTATTCCTACCGATCCCTGTGTCTCTGGGGCGGAACAGCGTGTAATTGCTTTTGGTACCTTGCTGGCTAGACGGGCCATTCTTCTAAAATGGAAGCTTCCTTCTTTCCCCTCTCACAATAGGTGGCTCCAGGACATCTTAGGCAGTATTGTTCTGGAAAAACTGCGTTCCTACAGGACAGGTACTCTGCAGGTGTTTCGCAAAACATGGCTTCCTGTTCTTAGATACATCGAGGTGTGTAATATTGTGCCGGAGTAAGACCTAGAGGGGCAAGGTGTGTGTGTGTGTTTGTTTGTCTAGTTTTGTCTGTGTCTAACAGTCTGCGCCCAGGGGATTTTGTTTCTCTTTGGGGGGGTTGGATTCATATTGGGGTACGGATTCTAGATCTGGCAACATGTTTGTTATTAACCTTCTATGGTTCATTGGTGTATGCTGATGTTTGATTACAATTTTCCGCCTTTTCTCATATTGGGCTGCCTGGGTGGGACATATCGTACCTTTTTTTCTGTAAGGGCCCTTTTTCTAAACTTATGTTGTATTCAAGTGTTGTATTCAACCTTTTGTTGCTTTATTGTATATTCGGGCTTCATTTGTACTGTATGATAATTTTCAAAAATTTCAATAAATAGAGGTGTTATAAAAAAAATGGAACTGGAGAAGATCTGCAAAGGAAGAATGCCAAGGTGTGAAAAACTTGTTGCATCATTCCCAAGAAGACTCATGGCTGTACTAGCTCAAAAAGGGTGCTTCTACTAAATACTGAGCGAAGAGTATAAATACTTATGACCATGTGATATTTCAGGGTTTTTAAAAAAAAATACATTTCCAAAAAAATCATGTCTCTTTTTTCTGTCAAGATGGAATGCTGAGCGTACATTAATGAGAAATAAAATAAACTTTTTTTATTTTAGTAAATAGCTGCAATGAAACAGAGTGAAAAATTTAAAGGGGTCTGAATACTTTCAGTTCCCACTGTACTTTATTTCTACTTTTTACAGTTCCACAATGAACTTGTTTCAACGATTTCACAAAAAAAATGCATTCTTAGAGTGATTGTTGTGCACTCATGACCACTTTTCTGCAATTTATATAGTAATGTCCGGTTCAACTTTCTAGTGTTATACAGGGTGAGTCACAAGTCACAGGACATGCCGCATAATGCATCATGGACTTTGCCCAAATGATGATCACTACCTCGCTTGCTGTTCACTGTATCAGTTTTTCTGAATTTCTCATCATGAGTGATGCAACAATCATGTGTGAAATTGGTGGTGTTTCTGGATGCCTATTGTTGATGTCTGCAACTATGATACTACAGCTGTGTTCCCTGGACAACAGAATTGTCAAGTCCATCTTCAGTTGCCTGTGATAAACAAAAAATGTTCTGTTTTGCTAACTTTTGAACCACATGAGATTGGAAATCTGACTGTGTCAATCAGTTGATCAGCTGAGACAATTCTGGTTTTCTTTGATATGTCACATGACCACTTTCCCTTTGGAAAAACTTGCCCCAATCCACTATGGTGGCCTTCACGATGGTGGCGATGTTCCAGACTGAAAGATGCCCTTTCACACATTACTTGCTGGGGAATTCAGATACAGTCCCCTCCAAATGTATTGGAAAAGCAAATCAAATTCCCTTGTTTTTGTTGTACACTGAAAACATTTGGGTTTATGATCAAAAGATGAGTTCCGAATAATAGCTTGTATTTTCTGGTATTTGCATTTAGATGTGTTAAACAACTTACTTAAATCCCCATTTGTTTTACACCACCACATCTTTAGGTGAGCAAAAGTAAAGAAACAAATAATCTTAAAGCAAATAAAAGTAATATTTGGTAGCATAACCCTTTGCTTGCAATGTCTGCTTCAAGCCTGTGACCCATTAACATCAGCAAACTGTTGAATTCTTAATTTGTGATGCTGTTCCAGGTTTTTACTGCAGCTTCTTTCAGATCTTGTTTGTTTCGGGGGGCTTCTCCCTTTTCAGGAGGTGAAATGCATGCTATATTGGGTTACAGTCAGGTGAATGACTTGACCAAACTAAAATCTTCCCCTTTTTTTTGTTTTGTTGGCAGTGTGCTTTGGGCCTTTGTCCTGCTGCATGATAAAATTCCTCCAGTTTAGTTTTTAATGCATTTCTCTGTAAATTGGCAGACAAAATGTTTCTGTACACTTCATTAGTTACATTGTCAATAAATAATAATCAGCCTGTACCAAAGCAGCCATGCCTCTATAGTATGGCCTCTATATTAATGCTTTTTGAGTCTTTTTCGATTAGGGAATTGTGGTACCTTCACCCCTGCACTGTGGAGGTCGTTAGTGATGTCACTTGCTAATGTTTTGGGGGTTTTCTTCACAGCTCTCACATTTTTTTGCGTCAACTACTGTTTTTTTGGCGTCTGTTGCTCTGTACACCAGTAGTTTCTTTTTTTATTCAGGACATTACAAATTGTTGTGTTTGCTATGCCCAAGGTTTGTCCAATGACTCTGATTTTCCTTCTTTCATCTTGGTTTATCCTTTTTAACAAGAAATACCTACTTTATATGTTTAAACCCAGGCCAAAAAGTAGATTAGAGCTATTTAATGTTTGAACAATCAACCTTAAAGGCAACACCTGGTTAATAAGAAACACCTGTCAGTCACGTGTTCCAGTAGTTTGCTCATTAGAAAAGTGGGTGAGTTCAAACAAAGGCTGGTATGTTTTGAGTTGTTTAATACATCTAAATGTAAATACCAGAAAATAAAAGCTGACATTTGTAACTCTGCTTTCTTGCTCATTTTTTTGTACCAAAAATGTTTAACCTTTTTTAAGCTCATTTTAAACCAAATGCTTAGTGTACAACAGTGTACAACAAAAACAAGGAAATTTGACTTGCTGTTCCTTTGGTAGGAGACTGTATGTCATTTTCATTTTTTATGAAACAAAACTGTTCTGTGACTTTTGACTCACCATGTACAATGTTTTCCTGTATAATAGTATGCGTTAATCCAGAAACATTCTCTTCTAAATAATACTTTAGTTAATAAAATTAGTTTTACGCTACAGAAATGCTTATATGGTAATGTACATTGTAATGTTTTTTAATGCTGAAGGGGTCCTGGATTATTACTGCTGTCTTGCTTTACAGGTATTGGAGATTTTAGGAAAAAAGTTTCCTATTGTTGAGAATTCTAAGGGCTACAAGGTTCTTCCACCCTACATCCGTGTAATTCAGGGTGATGGAGTGGACATCAACACTTTGCAGGAAGTACATAAAACATGAAACTTTTTGTGTGACTTTGTTTGTCTTTGTATTTAACTTGTTTACTCTGTATTTATTACAGATAGTACTGTATTTAATCTTTTAGATAGTGAAAGGAATGGAAGAGCATAGGTGGAGCATTGAAAACATTACATTTGGATCAGGAGGTGCACTTCTGCAGAAACTTACCCGAGATCTTCTTAACTGCTCTTTCAAATGCAGCTATGTGGTGACAAATGGATTAGGGGTAAGTCACTACATCTTTTTAATCAGTGTTGTTTGTTGTTTCAACATTGTTAAAATTGCTTTTCATACAAATCTTCATCTTTTTTATGTATAGTGTTTGTGATTTTAAGGTGCATCTTATTTTTACTTATTGTGACAAAAATGGCACCTGACCATGTCTTTTTTTTTTTTTTACTTGTTTTATTGAAAAGTTCATACAACATACAAATGGATAAAGGAAACAAAGATCAACTTCCCCTTCTTTTGTTTAACCCTTAATTAAGTAAGAACAAATAAACAACTTAAGCAAGAAAAAAGACTAAGTAAACAAAGGAAGATAAAACAAAAATATAAAGGAAGGAAGACAAAAAATATGAAAACAAGTAAAAAAGAGAAAAAAAGAAAAAAACAGTACTGTGGGATTTAGTCAACTTACAAAGTCTGGAGTGAAGCAAACCATGAAAGAAACATTTACGAAAAAACATAGCAATATTACCTTTGAGCGTAAAATCTTGTTTTCTCTAACCTGAGGTAAGACATAACATATTGGAGCCAGCATGAGATTGAGGGCAGATTTGGAGATTTCCACAGCAATAGGATGCAACATCTTGCTAATAGGGATGTGATCGACAGGATATCCGACTGAACTATAGAGGTCGGTAACGTATTACTATTAATGCCAAATACAGCTATCGAAGGTAAAACATCTATTTTAGTATGCAAGATCTTGGACATAATTTAAAAATAATCGGACCAGAATTTGCAAAGTGTAATACACAAAAAGAACATATGACTTAAGTTACATAATGAGACCGATCATCTATTGCACTGACCATTAACCGAGGTGGGATAGACAATTGGCCTTCTTAGTTTTAGTGAGAGACTGTTTGCCCCATGACATTATACATACATACATACATACATACATACATACATACATACATACATACATACATACATACATATATACATATATATATATATATATATAATGAAAGTACACAGTGCCTGGCTTGAAAATATATAAGGCCCGTAAGGTCTGACATCGAACAAGTGACTGTCTCCAGTTTAAACCACTGCAACCCTGGCAACGTAAACCAGTACAGCACCCTGTGGGCGCTGACCAATAATAATACAGAAAGTTGGGGAGGGGAAGCCCATCATCTGACCAGAAACTTAATAAGTAATAAAGATCTTATTCTAACCACCTTACCGTCCCATATAAATTTGGTAATTAATTGGTATAAGGACTTAAAACACTTTTAGGCAGGTATAGAGGGATGTTCTGAAACAAAAAAAAAGAAATTTGGGCAAGACTGACATCTTATTTATGTTTATTCACCCCCGCAGTGTCAACCGGAAAGCTCTCCACTGTTTTAAGCTTGTCTATTAATGGGGAAAAATTTGAAGAAAAATACAAAAGCTAAAGTGCGAGTAACTTGGATTCCTAGATATGTAAACCCAGAAGAAGTTAAATTAAAGGGGATAGTTGCGTGACAATGCCAACATATTCGCTAGAAAACATTCACTCTTGTGGACATTAACCTTATAGCCAATGTATCCATAAGAGACAATAATGAGTAAAGAGATTTGGCAGGATCGGTAACGTATAGTAGTAAGTCGTCCTCATATAAAGATAATTTTTAATTAATTTAATTAACAGCTTTATCCAGCTGTTATCCAGGAATACAGGCATCCAGTAAAATTACGACTTAAAAATCACGTTGAGGAGTGTGCAAATGTTTAAGAAAAGTTGCTGATTCTTAATGAAGCCATTCTGGTATTTCGAATATTTTCTGAATGTAAATTGAGGGTTTTGGCCAAGATTTTTGCATTCAGCATTCAGCAGAGACAGGGGTCTATACAATGAGCATGAAAGGGGATCTTTGCCTCTTTTTAAAGCAGAAATATGAAAGCTTGGGACATGGTTGGGAGCAACTCACCCAAAGCTATTGACTTCTTTGTAATAATTGCTGTGTGTTCATAACATTAGCTTTTCTGCCCTATCACTTGTGATAGGATTAAATTCGACCTGAAACTCAGAACGGGGTTTCAATAGGGTAGGAGTCGGGCCAAGTGCTATCAGGAGGGTTATATCTTTAATTTGCGACATCAGGGCCTGTATCTTACTTTTCTGGGTTTTGTTAATGTGGGCGGAACAGGAAATAATTTGTCCCCGAAAGTAAGCCTTCAGGAATTCCCACAACAGGAAGTACGAAATATCGCCGTCTTTGTTTATAGCAATAAATTAATCAAAAGAGGACGGAATTAACACATTAAATTTAGAGTTTAATAGCAATAGCAAGTTGAATTTCCAACAGGATGGTGACGACTGGTAATTAGGAAACTTGATGTCAACCGAGAGAGGGGCATGATCAGAGGATGGTACTCGGTGGCAGTAACTTTAGGAAGAAGCGAATTATCAAGGGAAAAATAGTCGATTCGTGATAAAGACTGATGTGGATGAGAGTAGAAAGAGAAATTCTTTCTATGGGGATTATAAAATCTCCAAGAATCAAAAATGGTCCCAAAGTGTAAAGGAAGCTTAGCGTATCCAGGCTGAATCTTTAGCTTGTTAGAGAAGGAACAAATTTCATAACCTCCTCGGGAGACGAGAAATCGTATTGTCTATCCTCATATGTTATTGTCAGACGTAGGTCATTCTTCACTCCTTTTACAGAGCGTATGTAGTTAAACGTTGCGCTAGCCCTAGCCACCTTGGCAGTAAAATCTGGAAACACAGAGAACGTCAGGTCGGAAGCTGTAGCTCGCTGCAGTCATCTAGCCTTAGTAAGGATGGTCGCGCAGTCTTCGTAATAATGTATCCGGGCTATAATGGGATGGCGATAGCCCCCAAACTGAGGCTTTGAAGCCAGGGAACAGTGTGCCCTGTCCACATACAGACACTCGTCCAGAGAGAAGGCCTCGTGTAAAAGTTTAGCAACGTTAGAGGCCGTTAACACAAAGCCTGAGTCCTCCAGAATCCCGAGAAGCTTTAGATTTTGGCGGCGAGGTCTAGACTCTGGGTCTTCGCATTTTGTGTCCAGTTTATGCAATTCGTTTGTTAAAAACTCATCTTTGGCTTGAAGAGAGATTACGTCATCCGTACACACCAACAGCGATTGCTCAACAAAATTTTAAAAACTAAAAGGTGCTTTAATTGTATGTGCTTATAGCGATTGCTTCACAGAGAGCTCTAATCACACACCCACACCATGCCGAACCAAACCGGAAGTCCGCACCAACCATGTCTTTAACTCAAAATACAGTTTTCCTGTTATCAAGCCAGATTGGTATATATAAAAAATTTTTACACTGGAACATTGTCACCAAGCAGCGATTTTGGATTATCTTATAATATCTAAGGCCAATTCCAAACTGAGCCTAAGGCAGCAGTGGAAAGGAAAAACTTCCTAAACATTATAAGAAAGAAACCTCAGTAAGACCAGGACCCAAAAAGGGACCCATCCTCCTTGGGTGGCTTCGATGATATACATTAGAAATAAATTAATTTATCTATTCAAATAAGTCTGTAGTAATAGTACAAATGATATCATCTAAAAAGTATGGAATCAAATAACATAAAAATATGCATATCAGCATCATGTAGTCTGGTACACAGAGTCACTGCAGGGGGGTCCCCGCGGCCCCTGTGGGAAAGTCTTTGGTGGCACATTATCCTCAGCCAACTGGAGGATGAAGGAATTACTGCCCTCGGGTACAGCCCAGGCATGGTAGGATATTACTTACAGTACTAAGTATTAATAACAGTACACTTAAAGGATTTGTTGACATTTCTACAGCTTGCTTGTGAAAATTTGCTGTGCAATTAAAATAACTCAACACAGGGCAAGTTGTGCCCAAAGTGACTATAGGCAAGACACTTATCTTTGTACTCTTCACCTGGTTGCCGCCACACATGCTTGACACCATCTAAACCAAATAAGTTTATCTTGGTTTTATCACACCACAGGACATGGTTCCAGCAATCCATGTACTTGGTCTGCTTTTCACTGCTTTTCATCAGCTAACTGTTTGCTGGCTTTCTTGTGCATGATGATAATAGGCTTCCTTCTGGGATGACTGCCATGCAGACCAATTTGACCAATTTTTAACCTGCAGCAATACTGACAGCACTCATATGACTTTTGAACACCATGCTGTTCAAATGTATTATTTGCACCTGCTTGAACTTGTTACCTGTATAAAATACTTCTTTCCACACACTCAATCAATCACACTCAAATCTCTCCAACATGCCCAAGACCAGAGGGCACCAGGGACAAAATTGTAAACCTGCACATTGTTGGCATGGGCTACAGAACAATAGGTACCTGCCTAATAGGCAGCTTGCAGAGAAGGCAGCAGGTGTTGGCACAATTAAAATGAAGGAAATATTTATTTGACCCCTTGTTGATTTTTGTAAGTGTTTCCACTTACAAATATATGAACAGTCTATAATGTTAACGGTATGTTTATTTTAACAGTAAGAGATAGAATATCTAAAAGAAAATCCAGATAAATACATTGTATAACATATATAAATGTATTTAAATTTTGCCGACGTTTTTTGTAATTAATGATGAGGTTTGCACATGTAAGGAGGAATTTTGGTCCACTTCTCTTTGCCGATCATCTTTAAATTATTAAGATTGGCAACTCCAACCTTCAGCACCCTCCATAGGTTTTCTATGGGATTAAGGTCTGGAGACTGGTTAGGCCATTCCATGATCTTAATGTGCATATTTTTGAGCCACTCCTTTGTTGCCTTGGCTGTATGTTTTGGGTCATCGTTGTGCTGGAAAACCCAGTTATGACCCATTTTATTGTCCTGGCAGAGGGAAGGAGGTTATCTCTCAGGATTTGACTGTACATGGCTCCATCCATTCTCCCATTGATGCAGTGAAGTAGTCCTGTGCCCTTAGTAAAGAAACACCCCCAAAACATGCTTCCACATTCATGCTTGACAGTAGGGACAGTGTTCTTTGGGTCATAGTCAGCATTTCTCTTCCTCCAAACATGACGAGTTGCCAATGCCAAAGGGCAAAGTCTGACGACAGCTTCCCAATCACTCTCAGAATTATCCAGGTGTCCATTTGCAAACTTCAGACAGGCCAATACATGGGCCTTTTTCTTGGCTGTTTTCTTGGTTACTGTGGTCCCAGCTGCCTTAAGATAATTAACAAGTTCCCCCGTGTAGTTTTAGACTGATTTCTCACCTTCCTCATCATCAAGAAAACCCCACAGGGTGAGATTTTGCATAGAGCCCCAGATCGTGGTCGACTGACCACATCTGTTATTTTGTATTTTTTCCATCTTCTTACAATGGCACCAACAGTTGTCTTCTTCTCACCCAGCTTCTTACTCATAGTTTTGTAGCCCATTCCAGCCTTGTGCAGGTCTATGATCTTGTCCCTGACATCCTTAGAAAGCTCTTTGGTCTTGCCCATGTTCTAAAGGTTAGAGTCTCACTGATTAACTGTCTGTGGACAGGTGTCTTTTATTCAGGTGACAATTTAAGACCGCTGTCTCTAATGAAGGTAACGAGTTGATTAGGAGCGTCTAACTGTAGGAGCCAGAACTCTTAATGTTTGGTAGGGGATCAAATACTTTTCAAATGAAATACATTTATATATTTTATACAATGCAATTTTCTAAATTTCTTTTAGATATTCAATCTCTTGCTGGTAAAATAAACCTACCCTTAAAATTATAGACTTGTAAGTGGGTAAACTTACAAAACCAACAAGGGATCAAATAATTATTTCCTCCACTGTATTAGAAAATGGAAGAAACACAAGATGACTGCCAATCTTACTCGGTCTGGGGCTCTATGCAAGATCTCACCTCATGGGGTAAGCATGAGAGGTCAGAAATCAGCCCAGAACATGTGAGGTACTGATCAATGACCTAAAGAGAGCTGCGACCACAGTCTCAAAGATGACCGTTTGAAGCTCTTCAATGACTATCTGGATGTTCCATATATGGGAGAAGATCATGTGGACAAATGAGACCAAAATAAAGGTTTTTGGTATGAATTCCACTCGCCGTTTGTGGAGGAAGAAGAAGGGTGAATATAACCCCAAGAGCACCGTCTCAACCATGAAGCATGGGGGTGGAAGCGTGAGGGAACAGGACGACTACACTGTATTAAAGGGAGGACAGATGGGGTCATGTATAGCAAAAGCATTGACTTGAAAATGGGTCATGGCTGGGTCTTTCAGCATGACAATGACCTGAAACACACAGCCAGCGCATCTAAGGAGTCTTTGAGTGTTTCTTAGAGGTATGACTAGCTGTCTCTCATCAAATATACAGTGGTGTCTTTTTCATTTCCTGTTTTTTTGCATGTTTGTCACACTCAGGTGTTTCAGAACATCAAACCAATTTAAATAGTAGTCAAAGACAACACAAGTAAAAACAAAATGCAATTTGTAAATTAAGGTGTTTATTATTAAGGGAGAAAAAAATCCAAACCTACATGGCCCTGTGTGAAA
>JAVSBV010021783.1:0-12049 GCA_033117975.1 Parotocinclus spilosoma | reverse complement strand
AGAGCTACCCCATTAGATACCCCAGAGATACCCCAGAGCTACCCCAGGAGTTACCCCATAAGCTACCCCAGAGCTACCTCATAAGCTATCCCAGAGATACCCCAGAGCTACCTCAGGAGCTACCCCAGAGCTGCCCTATTAGGTACCCCAGAGATACCCCAGAGCTACCCCATAAGCTACCCCAGAGATACCTCAGGAGCTACCCCACAGCTACCCCAGGAGCTGCCCCAGATATACCCCATAAGCTACCCCATAAGCTACCCCATAAGCTACCCCAGAGCTGCCCCATGAGGGGCGACATTGATAAGTGGATTGGATGAAATTGAACAGAATACTAAATAAACCACGCTGCATTTTTACCGTCCGGGGTGAAAGATCCCGTCATCGTGACAGTTTCGGTGCCCCTAACCAAACGGGGTGCCAGTTCATGCCAGGGCACGTACCCGCCGCCTAAGGGGGCGCGCCGAACGGTACAGGACCAGACGCTACAGGATGAGACGCTTGAGCCGCTTCTGCACATTTTAATTAATTGCTAACGACTCAATTAAGGTCGGACTGGTGGAATGTTTCTCCCTGCAGCTTCCTAACGATTCGGGTTCGATCCTATTTCGGGAAGCGTTCCCTCCGCTCCTCCTGTCTCCAGGCTTTGATGTCGGCTCTCTGCCCTCGTTGTTTTGATCCTTCGGCGGCTCTTCTTAATAAACATCTAAAGGCGAGAGCGTGTTCGGCATCGGCCACGCCCACTTTACTCCGAAACGCCGAGTAATTCGTCCTCAATCCAATCCAATCTAATCCAATCCTGATTACTTCTGCTTCGTCTCTCTCTTTTTCTCTTTTTCTCTTTTTCTCTTTTTTGTTTTTATTGTTTACTTTCCTTTCCACTGTTAACGACCCCTCCATTCTAAAGTTAAAACATTTAATTAAGATCTAACGACCAAAACGAAACAACATCCAATAAGACAAACGAAGGGCCGAGGGCGGCTCGTTAGGTAACGTCGTGTTAATTAGTCATAAAAGAAAAGGCAAACGAGTTTTGTTGTTCTTCTCATGTTGGTATTAAACACTAATTAATTCTTTATAATTACTGTTTATTAAACGCTCCCCTCAGGCCCCGCCCACATTCGGGTTGTTCTCGTTCTTCTGATTTCTTTTGTTCTTTCATTCGTTCTTTTATTTTCTCTTTCTCTCTATCGTCTTGCTTTCTCAAACTTTTTGACTCTTTCTTTCTTTCTTTTGTTTTGGTTTTTTTTCTCTCTGATTTTACGTTTCTTTAAAGGTTTTTCTCTTCCTTTTATTTATTTATTTTTTTTTTAGAGTCTTTCTTTTTTTCTGTATCTACCATTTTTCTGTCGCTAGCTTTTTAAGGGTTTTTTTTTCTTTGTTTATTTTTCTTTCTTTCTTTCTTCAATTTGCTTTGTTTTTTTGCTCTTTGTCCGCCTTTTATTTTATTTCAGATCTCTTTCTTTTTCCTTTTTTTTTCCTTTTTATTTTTTCTTCTTCTTTTCCTCTTTCCTGTATCGTTCATGTTGTTTTTTTTTAGGAATCTTTCTTCCTTTTTCCTTCCTTCTTGATTTCTTTTGTTCTGCATCATTTTTTCCTTCTCTCTATCGTCTTGCTTTCTTAAACTTTTTGACTATTTCTTTCTTTCTTTAGTTTTTTTTCCTAGCTTTTTTTCTCTCTGATTTGAAATTTCTTTACCTTTTCAAAACTTTTTTTTTCAGCCTTTTATTCATTTTTATGCAGAGTTTTTCTTTTTTTCTGTATCTATAATTTTTCTTTGGCAAGCTTTTTAACATTTTGTTTTCTTTGTTTTTCTTTGTCTTTCTTTCTTTAATTATTTTCTGAGGTTTTTTTTGTTCTTTCTCCACCTTTTATTTTATTTCAGATCTCTTTCTTTTTCCTTCTTTCTTTTTTCTTTTTTCTTTCTTCTTCCCTGTATCGTTCATTTTTCTTTCTCAATTGTTTTAATTTTTTTTTTTTATAATTTTAATTGTTTTTTTCTCTTTCTCTCTATCAACTTGCTTTCTTTTTTACTCATTTTTTCTTTTTTTCACTCAGATTTTAAATTAATTTTTCTTAAAACCTTTCTTTTTTTCTGTATCTATCATTTTTCTTTCACAAGCTTTTTAATACTTTCTTTTCTTTTTAGAAATCTTTATTTATTTTTCTTTCTTACTTTTTTTGTTCTTCCTTTTTTTTCTCCAGCGTTTTTTTTAAAATAATTTGTTTTTAAATCTTTCTTTTTCTTTTCTTCCTTTTTTGCTTTTTCTCTTTCTTTCTTTTTTTTCTTTCTTTCTTTCTTTCTTTCTTTCTTTCTTTTTTTCCTTGTTTTTTTATCTTTCTGTATATAAATATTTTCTCCTCATGCTTTATAAATCTTTCTTTCTTTCTCTAGCTTTGTATCTTTTGATCTCTTTCTCATGCTACATCAATCCTTCTTTTTCTATTTTTTCTTTTCAATCTCCTTTTCTTTACCTTGCTATTTTTCCTTCTTAAGATTTTGTTTTTCTTTCTTTTGTCTGTTCTCCAGCTTTTTTATCTCTCGCTCTCATTCTTCCTTCTTTTTCGTATCCGTGTTTCCTTCTCCTGTTCATGATCCTACCACCGTCGCGTTTCACAGACGTTATAAGGTTCTTATGCCGGAATCTACAGACGATCTGTTTTGGTAAACTTGGTAAACTCTGGTCGAGCAGCAGAGATCTTTTTCTGCCATTAAGAAGTCCTTTGTTCCCTTACAGGGGGATTTTGAAGGGTTCACAAACTTTTAAGCACTACTGTATCTGGTGTTCAGGAGCTGCTGGGGCCTTCTTGAGAAGCTGCTGTGTTTGAAACCTGGAATCCTCTCAGAATGCATATCTGAGGCTTTTAACAGGCTGTAGAAGCTGGGTTCTGTACAGCGGGATCTGGCAACCCTGGAGATCTTCTATGGAGGTGGTATCAGCTCCAGACATCAAAGCATTCCTAAAATATGAAATCCCTCGGCGCCGGATATTGAGGAGCCACCAATTCAGGAAATTAGATTTGATCCAATAACGAGGAGGTCGGTACCGGAGCAGAGCGTCATGGTTCCACAGAGACCCAGCAGCCGAAACGTGTGGAGTTTGGCATGTTCTCCTACCGTCTGTGACGGTTCATCCATCCGCAATGGGCTCTGAATGAGTGATGCTCTTTCTACCAGCATCCAGGCTCCATGGCTAGATCCACTGCCTGGGTGGAGTTTAGTATGTTCTCCACGTGCCTCTCTAGAGTTACAGAAAGTTTGTAGTCTCGTAGTCCTCCACCTGTGTGGAGTTTGGCATGTTCTCTGTCTGCCCAAATGCCTCCTTTTTCCATTGGTATTACAGTGGCACTCTTCTACCAGCCTCCGGAGGAGGACCTGCCAGTCCTTAGGGCATCTCTGATGGTGCCGTTCAGTTAGTGCCACATTAACCCTCTGAGGCTCCGCCCTCTTCTCCTGGCAGGTGCAACCCCCCCCCCCCCCCCAAGGCTCCAGCTGGACGAATTCAGTAAGCGTGTGGCCACCTGGAGATCTTCAGCTGTTAGCAGAGCAGGAGGGTACAGGTGTTCTCCTCAGAGATCTTCGTTAGCCCCAGGAGCAGTACGGTGTCCCCGGTGCCCCCGGTGCCCCCGATGCCCCCTCCGCCCAGGCGCTTAGCGAGAGTGGTTTCCTCGGCCTGGGTAATAAATGGACGAGTCCACAATGTCCTCGGTGGGGAAGTGAATTAGCGCTGTAATATCAGAAGATCGATACTGAGGAGGAGAAGGTGCAGGAGGAGGAGGAGGAGGTGGAGACCACTCGTGCCTTCTTTCTCTTCTTTTCTTTTTGCTCTTTCTTCCCCCCCCCCCCCCAAAAAAAAGATGAAAGGCTCGGGCATGAAGGTCTGCCATCTTTCCAATAAAGATGCCCTTGTGCCAACCTCTGGGTGCCCTGTCTTAAAAAATAAAGCCTTAGGTTAAATAATTCCGTAAAGGTGGTTACGCCGGGGACTTTACGTCACCCCAGCGCGCCAGGGTCCGTGTTTGTGTGATCGGTCGGGCTTTAATGCCAGGGCCTTTGCGTGGAGGCGGGTATCGAAGTCCGGTCGTCCTTCGTCTCACGTTTGGCAGAACAACAGACACACAGACAGACGGTGCCAACCCGAGAGGTGGTGATCTGACCAGCAGACCAAGACTGGCATTCACTGATGATGGCTGACTCTCGGTCGTTGGCATCCCTGTATGGGTGTCTTATCAGAGATCATTGTTCTGCCAGCTGGACTGGGGGGGTGAATACTTTTTCCAGCCTGAATGTTGTAACTCGTTTTCTCTGGAGTTTCTTTTAGGAGGACGTTGGTACTCTAGAGCCCGGTGTCTGATCCTGATCTCTACATGGGCCAAATCTATCAATCAATAATCAATATAATCAGATTTAAATTATCTGGTTTGGATAATCTGGTTTGGATAATCTGGTTTGGATAATCTGGTTTGGATTATCTGGTTTGGATAATCGGGTTTAGATAATCTGGTTTGGATAATCTGGTTTGGATAAGATGGTTTAGATAATCTGGTTTGGATAATCTGGTTTACATAATATGTTTTAAATAACCGGGCTTAATTAATCTGGTTTAGATAATATGGTTTAGATGATATGGCCTGGATAATCTGGTTTGCATAATCGGGTTTGGATAATTGGGTTTAAATAATCCAGTTTAGATAATCTGGTTTGGATAATCTGGTTTGGATAAAATGGTTGGGATAATCGGGTTTAAATAAGCTGGTTTAGATAATCTGGTTTAGATAATTGGGTTTAGATAATCTGGTTTGGATAAAATGGTTGGGATAATCGGGTTTAAATAATCTGGTTTAGATAATTGGGTTTATATAATCAGGTTTAGATAATCTGGTTTAGATAATTGGGTTTATATAATCAGGTTTGAATAATCTGGTTTAGATAATTGGGTTTATATAATCAGGTTTGAATAATCTGGTTTTAATAACCGGGTTTATATAATCAGGTTAAGGTAATCGGGTTTGGATAATCTGGTTTAGATAATCCGGTTTAGATAATCTGGTTTAGATAATCCGGTTTAGATAATCTGGTTTGATTTATCTCGTTTTTAAACAGTTCGGTGTTTTATCTCCTCTTTCCTGGTCAGGGTTGCCAGCGCAGTCGTAATCGTTCCCTCGATGGGGCGCCAGTCTGTCGCAGGGCTAATAAACGTGCCCGGTGTAAAACAATGCCTTATTTAAATGATCCAGATGTGATCCTGCACCACTTTGGCCTCCTCATTCTCCACAATCGGCTTCCTCACGTTCCACAAAGCTCTTAAATCAGAGGTCGGACCGTTTACCGAGTCATAATCATAAAACCAGCACTCCGGTTACGACCGGGCATCAAAGGAGGCGCGGGTGCTCAGAATGACGATGCGGGTTTCACATTCGCGGAAATTCTCACGTGCGAATGCCAGCAGAACTTACAGGACGAACGATTTAAAGAGAAACCCAACCGTTCGGCATGGTGGGGGATCTGGGATGATCTGGCCACCTTGTGTGGGGATCATACATCTTTTCTTTGGTGTCCAAACTCTCCCTGTCCACTCTGTGCCGGTTCCTTTCATTAAACCTAACTTATTGTGACTCGTCCCTTTGTGTCTCTGAAGGTGGCACTGCCCGCGTGCCGTGCCCGTCTGATGAGGGTGAACAGATCTCTGAAGAAAGGCAATTAGAGGTTCCCCCACCTGCCCCCCCATCTGGCTCCAAACGTCTCCACAGAAAGAATTACAAGCAGAACGAAGAACAAAAAAGGAGTTTGGAAGCAAAACAAAAACAAACAAGAGAAGGACTTTTAGGGGCAAAACGTAGAAGAGTTTTAGAACCAAAATAAAGAACAATTAAAATTCAAAGAATGTACAAAATGTACAACAAAGAAAGAACAAAAATGTAGAAGAGTGACTTAAAATGCTTTTAGAAGCTGGGCATGGAAAATATAACATTTTTAGAAGTGAGGAGAAGAGTTTGGAACCAGAACAAAAAATAAATAAGGGTTTTAGAAATAGATTAAGGAAAGTAGAGACGGTTTAGAAGCAGAACTTTGAATTTAGACGGGTTTTAGAAGCAGAACATTATATTTAAAATGGTTTAACAAGCATAACTTTGAATTTAAAGGGTTTTAGAAGCAGAATATTGAATTTAGAAGATGTAAAATAGTTTTAGGAGCTAAATAAAGAATTTAAAATCATTTTAGGAGCAGAGTAATAAATGTAAAATAGTTTTACGAGCTGAATAAAGAATTTAAAATAGTTTCAGGAGCATAAAAAAGAATGTAAAATCATTTTAGGATTAGAATAAAGAATTTAAAATAATTTTAGGAGCAGAATAAAAAAAATCAAATAGTTTTAGGAGCAGAATAAAGAATTTTAAATAGTTTTAGGACTAGAATAAATAATTTAAAATAGTTTTAGGAGAAGAATAAAGTATGTAAAATATTTTTAGAAGCAGAATAAAAAATGTAAAATGATTTTAATGGCAGAAAAAAAATGTAAAATAGTTTTAAGAGCACAGTAAAAATATTTAAATAGTTTTAGGAGCAGAATAAAGAATTTTAAATAGTTTTAGGACTAGAGTTAATAATTTAAAATAGTTTTAGGAGCAGAATAAAGAATTTTAAATAGTTTTAGGACTAGAATTAATAATTTAAAATAGTTTTAGGAGCAGAATAAAGAATGTAAAATCGTTTTAATGGCAGAAAAAAAAGTAAAATAGTTTTAGGAGCAGAATAAAAAAAAAAATAGTTTTAGGAGCAGAATAAAGAATTTTAAATAGTTTTAGAAGCAGAATAAAAAAAATTAAATAGTTTTAGAAGCAGAATAAAGAATTTTAAATAGTTTTAGAAGCAGAATTTAAAAAATTATATAGTTTTAGAAGCAGAATAAAGAATTTTAAATAGTTTTAGAAGCAGAATAAAGAATTTTAAATAGTTTTAGAAGCAGAGTAATAAATGTAAAATAGTTTTAGGAGCAGAATAAAAATTTTTAAATAGTTTTAGGAGCAGAATAAAGAATTTTAAAAAGTTTCAGGAGCATAAAAAAGAATGTAAAAACATTTTAGGAGCAGAATAAAGAATTTATAATCGTTTTAGGAGCAGAATAAAAAATTTCAAATAGTTTTAGGACTAGAATAAATAATTTAAAATAGTTTTAGAAGCAGAACAAAGAAGGTAAAATGGTTTTAGAAGCAGAACATTTATTTTAAAGGTTTTTAAAATCAGAACAAAGAACTTAAAAGGGTTTTAGTAGCAGAAATTTAAATTATAACGTTAAAAATAAAACGTTATACTTAAAGGGTTTTAGAAACAGAACTTTGAATTTAAAAGGGTTTTAGTAGCAGAAATTTAAATTTAGAATAATTTTAGAAGTAAAACGTTATACTTAAAGGGTTTTAGAAGCATAACTCTTAATTTGGAAGGGTTTTAGAAGCAGAGCATGAAAACCAGAACATTTTTAGAACAAAGAACGAATGAGGGTTGGTTTTTAAAAATTTTTTTTTACGTTTTTAGAAGCAGGGAGGGTTTTAGATTCCACGGAAAACAAAGAGAAAGTGTTTTTAGAAGCATCAGAAAAGGCACTGAAGGATTTAAGGTGCAGCTACGAAGGGTTTTTAGAGGCGGATTGAATCACGTAAGAGGGTTTTAGAAGCAAAACAAAGAGGGCTGGATGCTTTTAGAGTCCGATCAAAGAACACAGAGCGGCTTCGGAGGCGTAGCAAAGTATCTGAAAAGGTTTCTGAGAATAACGCTTGTAAAAAAGGTTTCTCTGACTGGTTATGGAAACAGAAACAGAAATCCGTCTTCTGTTTTCTCTCTGTTTTTACCTCTGATTTAATTTGATTAGATTTGGACGAAGCTCGTTGGCATGGACGCGTTTCCCTCTCTAAACCTCTTACTTCCTCTGCCAGCAGATTAATTACAGCTCCGTTCGGTTTGGACTTCTTAATTAACCCTAACAATGGGATTTTACTTCTTTTTTTTCTTTTTACCAAGGTTGCCAGGTATTGCAGCAGCAGAGGGGGGACTTTTGTTAGACTTTATACCAGGCTTTTCGTCTTTCGCCTCTCGATGGGAAATGATTGGTCGGTGGCTTTTTTTTTTTATTCTGAAAGCATCGGAGCGAGCCCCCCGGACGGCCGTGTCAATGGATTGTTTAAAGTCGTACGGCTTAAATGTCAAACCTTTGCTCTTTGAAGCTGCTTTATTGAACCGTGTTCCGTAGCGCCATGGCGGCACATTTATTTCGCTTTTTGTTTTTTGACTGACTTCTGACATTTTCATGCTTAGCTTGGGATAAGCTGAACCTCCGATACACCAGGGGGCGCAATTTGGATTATTAAAAATCAGTGAGCTACTTTTAATCTACGACCGAGCTGTTACTGCTAATAAAGTTTCATTATGAAATTATTTTTAAAATTACTTTCAGATTAAGGGCCTCGCTTAAGGACCCCGGGGCCTCGCTCTGGGCCCAACAGTGGAAACTTTGTGGAGCGAAGCTTTATCCATTTAGAAGTTTTAGGAGCAAAAAAGGAATGTAGAAGACTTTTAAAAGCAGAATAAAGAATTTAAAATAGTTTTAGGAGCAGAATAAATAATTTTAAATTGTTTTAGGAGCAGAATAAAGAATTTAAAATAATTTTAGGAGCAGAAAAAAGAATGTAAAAAAATAATTTTAGGAGCAGAATAAAGAATTTAAAATAGTTTTAGGAGCAGAAAAAATAATTTTAAATTGTTTTAGGAGCAGAATAAAGAATTGAAAATAGTTTCGGGAGCAGAAAAAAATAATGTAAAATCATTTTACATTAGCAGAATAAATAATTTTTAATAGTTTTAGGAGCAGAAAAAAGAAAGTAAAATCATTTTACTAGCAGGATAGAAATTTTTAAGTAGTTTTAGGAGAATGTAGAAGAGTTTTAGGAGCAGAATAACATTTTTTAAATAGTTTTAGGAGCAGAATAAAGAATGTAAAATAGTTTTAGAACTAGAATAAAGAATTTTAAATAGTATTATGAGCAGAATAAAGAATGTAAAATAGTTTTAGAACTAGAATAAAGAATTTTAAATAGTTTTAGAACTAGAATAAAGAATGTAAAATAGTTTTAGGAGCAGAATAAATAATTTTTAATAGTTTTAGGAGCAGAAAAAAGAAAGTAAAATCATTTTACTAGCAGGATAGAAAATGTTAAATAGTTTTAGGAGCAGAATAAAGAATGTAAAAGAGTTTTAGGAGTATAACTTTTCAGAAGGAGTAAGTACTTTACTTGAGTTTCCACATGGCTCTGGGGCCTAACAGTGGCACCTTGGTGGTCCCTTTATAGGTCGAATGCCCGGTCTGGCCTGGCATCTTATCGAGGGCACGTTTACATACCACACGAGCCCAGGACTGGGCAGGCAGGGATAAGAACATGAAATGATTTGTTTTGTCGTTCCTGACTGATTCTGATTCTTCTGTCCCTGCAGGACACGGACCTGGTCATGACCTTTAACATCTCCATGCATCGCTCCTGGTGGATGGAGAACGGCCCCGGGTGCAGGGTAACCCTAGTGAACCCTCTGCCCATCTGGGCTCCTGAGGACCATCGCTACATCAGCATAGCCGACTGCATGTTGGAGTACCAGTACGTGGAGGTGGCACACAGTTCCCTGCAGATCGTCCTGGCGGTGAGTGTCCAGCCGGCATGATATTCAAACCCGAGCCTCAACTCTGGGTACAACAAACTAAAAAGAGAGAGGGAAGAAGAAATCAAGAAATAAAGAATGATAAAGAAACAACGGGAAAAAATTCAAATGCGCAAAAAGAGAAGATAAATTATAAAAAGGACGAGAAAACAAAGGAAAGGAAACAATAAATGCTAAATAGAACTAAAAAGAAAAGACAAAAGAAACAAAGGGAAAAAAAGGAAATAAATAAAAAAGAATGAGTGAATGGAAGAAAGAAAGCAATGAATGCTAAATGGAAAAGAAAGAAAAGAAAAAAGAAAAGAACTAAAAACACAGAAAGAAAGAATAAAATACTGAAAGAAACAAAAAGAAAGGAAGAAAGGAAGGATTGAATAAAACATGAAAGAAAGAAAAACAAAAAAGGAAAAGATTTAAAATACAAAAGAAAGAAAAAGAAAAAAAAGAAAGAAAGCAAGGAACGAGGGAGGAAAACAAAAAAAAAGAAAAAGATTAACAATACAAAATAATTGAAAAAAAGAAAAAGAAAGGAAGAAAGGAAAGATTGAATAAAACATGAAAGAAAGAAAAACAAAAAAGAAAGGAAAGAAGGAAAAAAGGAAAAGATTTAAAATACAAAAGAATTGAAAAACAAAAAAACAAAAAGAAAGGAAGAAAGGAAGGATTGAATAAAACATGAAAGAAAGAAAAGCAAAAAAGAAATGAAAGAAGGAAAAAAGGAAAAGATTTAAAATACAAAAGAAAGGAAAAGAAAGAAACGAAAGAAGGAAGGAAAAAGGAAAACATTTAAAATACAAAAGTAGAAAAAGGAAAAAGAAAGAAAGCAAGGAAGGAGGGAGGAAAACAAAAAAAGAAAAAGATTAACAATACAAAAGAAAGAAAAAACAAAAAAAGAAAAAAAAGAAGGAAGAAAGAAAAAAGAAAAAGATTTAAAATACAAAAGAAAGAAAAAAAGAAAGAAAGGAAAGAAGGAAGGAAGAAAACAAGATAAGGAGAAAAAGATTTTAAATACAAAATAAAGAAAAACAAAAAAAGAAAGAAAGGAAGGAAAGAAGGAAGAAAAAAAAGATTTAAAATACAAAAGAAAGAAAAAAAAAGAAAAAAATGAAGGAAGGAAGGAAGGAAGAAAACAAGATAAAAAGAAAAAGATTTTAAATACAAAAGAAAGAAAAAAAAGAAAGAAAGGAAGGAAGAAAACAAGAAATGTTATGTAAAATACAGAAGAAAGAAAACAGTAAGAATGATAAATAAAAATTATAAATAAAAAAGACAAACTAACAACAGCAAAAAAAAAGAAAGAAAGAGGGTTTTTTTTAAACAGAGAATGTTCTAAAAAAGAAAAAACGCTCCAGTGAGGGCATTTCTCTGGGTGAAAATGCCACCCTGATGCCCGACTGGTTCGAGCTGATAGGAAGGTAACCGTAACCCAAATAATCCCTCTGCACGTCTCTGTACAAACAACCTTGAAGCAGATGGGCTACAGCCTCAGAAGACCACGCCCGGGTGCCCCTCGTGCCAGTCAGAAACAGATAACTGAGGCTACCAGTGAAACGAGGAACAAGTGTTTAGTAAAATATTATAATAATATGATAAAAGGCGACGGCGTGGCACGGTTTCTGAACCCGAGCGAATGAGGGCGTGGCTTTGTTTTTTCTGATGCCCGCTGATTCTGGGCACCGCCGATCACGCACCGTCTAAAAGGTTTTGGCACTCCTGGTCAAACAGCATGTTTGTTGATTTTCTAAATGGAAACAAAAGTCGATTTGCAGCGGGAACAAACTTAAATGTGACGAGGTCAACGAGTCCCTGGCAGCGTGCCAGCGTGCCAGCGTGCCAGCGTGCCAGCGTGCCAGCCTGCTCAAATAGATAAATAAATAAACGGGTAAACGACTGCGGCTGGAGTCGTGTGTGTTCCTCAGTTCGAGGTGTGTGTGTGTGTGTGTGTGTGTGTGTGTGTGTTATGTCATTAGCGGGTTGTGTTTATGAAACGGAGCCCCTTGTTTGCGCGGCGCAAACGATCCCCCTCGTCCCCCGAGGAAATTCCCAGCTCGGGCGCCAAACGTGAGAAATCAAGACGCCTAAAGGAACGACGCCCTGGTTTGTTAAATCCCAAATAAACATTAATAATCTTCTTAAACGTCTAAATAGGCTGTTTAGCAACAGTAATTACAGATTAAGGGGCTGTTCTCTGTAACTACGGGGTACCTTAGAGTCACCTTAGAGGGACAAAGATGGCCACATGTTGGTTTGTGTCTTAATACTTTTGGCTACATGTTGGTTTGTGTCTTAATACTTTTGGTTACATGTTGGTTTGTGTCTTAATACTTTTGCACATGTTGGTTTGTG
>JAVSBV010021773.1:0-12050 GCA_033117975.1 Parotocinclus spilosoma | reverse complement strand
ATTGAAAAAAACTGTGCTTTTCTTTCAAAAATAAGGAAATTTCTAAGTGACCCCAAACTTTTGAACGGTAGTGTAAACCTTATAGTTTTTTGCAAATATTCACTAATTTGGAATTTGATGTCTGCAACACGTTCCAAAAGAGTTGGGGCAGGGGCAACAAATGAGTGGGAAATTTGAACAATGCTAATATTTGGAACATTCATTGGGTATAAAGAGAGCATCCCTGAAAAACTCAATCGTTCACAAGCAAGGCTAGGGTACTACTTTGTGAACAGCTGCATGAGCAAAACGTCCAACAGTTTAAGAACAACTTTTTCATCGTGCAATTGCAAGGAATTCTCATCAAGGATGCAAAGATTCCATCATTTACAGTTCATGATATCACCAAAAGTGGAGAAACCTCTGCAAGTAAGAGGAAAGTCCAAAAACCAACATTGAATGCCCATGAGCTTCGGCACTGCATTAAACATCGGCATAATTCTGTAACAGATATTACCACATGGGCTCAGGAACACTTCAGAAAACCATTATCACTGAACGAATGCGTCGCTTCATCTACAAGTGCTAGTTAAAACTCTACCATACAAAGCCAAAACAACATTCAGAAAGGGAGCCGGCTTCTCAGGGCCCGAGCTTGACATGGACTCTGACATGGACTGACGCAAAGTGGAAAAGTGTCCTGTGGTCTGACGACCAGTGTGTCCTCTGTGAAAAATAGGAAAAGGACTGTCCGGATTGTTAACAGAGCAAAATTCAAAAGCCAGCATTTGTAATGGTGTGGCAGTGTGTGTAACTTGCACATTTGTGAAGGCACCATTAGTCAAGCCACATTCTGCACAGTACAGCAGTGTGGCTTCGCAGTTTTAATGTGCCTCCCCTATAAGGTATTTTTTTGTTGCATGTGCTGCAGGATGCAAACTTTACATCACTATTGAATGTGTTGCATTATGCATTATGAAGTGCAAAATATGACAATGGAGAACCCTGGACTTTTACATCAAACAAGAGAGGGAAATAATTCCTCTTACAAATCTTCAACAATTCGTGTCCTCAGTTCCCAAACCCTATTGCCTGTTGTTAAAAGTACAGGTGATGTAATATAGTGGTAAACATGCCCTGTTTCAACTTGGGAGGCATTCATTTCAAGTGAATATTTGCAAAAAAACAAATTTTATCTGTTTGAAAATTAAATATATTCTTTTTGTAGTGTATTCACTTGAATATGGGTTAAATAGGATTCGAAAATCATAATATTCTGTTCTATTTGTTATCATCTGTTCTAATGTTTTACACAACTTGATTTGAATTGGGGTTGTATAATACAATTGTAATAGGAATCATAATTGAAAATAAATTGTAAACTGCCGATCACCGATACCACATTGGTTGGTTAAAAACATGTTTTTACTGACTCATTACAAAATACTTGGGGGCACAACTGTTCTTCCACCACTGAATAAGGACTGGTCATCTAACCTGATGAATTGTATTGTTTTTCAGGTTATTTGCTTAGCCTTCTGCCTGTCACAATGAGTGTTGGCAAGTGTGGGCTGCGTTAATTGCTGCCAGACTGTTGCTGCTTCGGGTGGTTTTTCTTTTAATTCTTTTATTTTCTCCAATGAGCCTTAAAAACTCACTATACCCTGTAAAGTTTGTGACATATTAAATTTGTGTAAAAGTTCCACATGGCAGACATGTTTGTTTATGATTTGAAACTGCTTACCTGCGGGGACACAACACAGCACACAGGGCCTCTGAGGTCTGCAAAGTACAGGTGATCGGTTTGTGTGATTGACAATGATAGGCATTGATCAGGATACACCGATCACATGCTTTGTCAGGGAAATCGGCCGATAATGATCGGTGGCCTATTGATCGGAACATCACTAAGTAGTAGTACTCCTTTGTTTGTACCCCCACTACCTGTATATTATGTCTAACCTATAACTTCATAAACATCTTCACATTCACTTGTTTCATCTGGCTGATCTTTTGTTTTGTACGTAATACAGTCAATTAATGCATTTTTTGTCTTTCATCAAACAAAAGTACCTTTGTACAGGTATAAGTCATTTCACACATTTGTGGTGATGCAACATTCAGCAGTAACAGTGGAAGCATTTGTGTGTTGTTTACAAACAGTTTACTTGAGATAATACCCTTTATATTTGGGGTACATTACAGTACTGCCAGATAAACAACCTGTTTCACCAAACAGTGGATATTTTTTTTTACCTTGAAAGCACTGTAGAGGTACATTGGAATGGGAAAAAAAGCATTTTGGAAGAGCTGGTGTTCATTATTCCACAATGAGCGAAAGTCTTCGTGAACTGAATAAAATTAGTACTGTTGCCATTCTACCTAGGAGTGGATTCCAGCTCACACTAAAAAGCACAATGCACAATGAGTTGGTGAAAACGTTTAAAAACCACAAAATTTCTACCTTGTGAAAGTCTGTTCATGTGTCCATTATAAGAAACAAGAAAGATGCTAATAAATTATGCTTCTTTTTGGTAGAACTACATTACAATTGACACAAGTCACAGTGACGAGAATAAAAACCTAATGAGATGCAAAAGGAAGCAAGCTTAATACGAACCAAAGTTAAATGGGAAACCCATTTAATCCTGGAATATAGTTGGCAGCTGAATACAATTCTGAAGAAGCTTTGAGAAACACAGAATATAAATCAAATTCTCAGCCTCTGTTATCTGTGTTGGTAAGTGTTTATAACTAGTTGCAAAGCAACTTTCCTAAGCTCCTAAGCATTCTTCCCCCCTCCAAAAAATGCCAGAGCTTAAATAAGAGTGTTTGATTAAAAAGTTCATGCCAGCTTTACAGCATGGTGAAACCGTTTCAGTTGTTAAGTCGAAGGATTTGTACAGCGTGATCTGAAAATGACCCAGCAGTTTCTGTAAGAGCGGGTAACTGAGAAGAATGATCTCATCAGCACCTCGCTGTCTATAATCGGATTTAAACTCTCAAACACTCTCAAACAAATTAACCTCCACTTTTGCTTGAGGAACACTGAATGAGTCTACAAACTCAATCAGGACAGCAGAAGGTTGAAAAACACTCCAAGCTAATTAAAGCAATCTGTTTGGTCCTTTAGAGAATTCACCCAGGTTGCTTTGCAACTGCCTCCTTCACTTATCTGCAGGTTTAATCAGCCATCTTAATTAATGCGTTAATCTGTGGGCAGTGAGAACCAGTGTTATTGATTAGAAGATGTGATCATTCTGTTGGGGAGAGAGGAGCTGTGCTAGGTTCTGGGCTTTGAGATTAATTTGACCAATCAGTCAAACAATTAATAGACTTGTATGAGAATGTGGCATACATTCCCAGAATGACAACAAAGAATACAGATGTACATTCTTAAATGAATGTACATTCAGGTTTGTTAAAAACAATACTATTTAAAAATGTTGTACACTTACTTTTTTATTTGCGTAATCCTGGACAGGGTTGTGGAAGAGAGGGTACCCAGCCAGCAGTACAGGGTGCAAGACAGGAACAACTATAGACATTGTGCTAAATCCATCATAGGGAACATACACTCATACTAGGGCTACTTTAGTGTAGTCAATTAATCTAAAGAATGCCCTTGGACTGTGGGAGGAAACCGGAGCACCAATATTAAATCCACATAGACATGAGAAGGATATGCGGACTCCACTCAAAAAGGAACCAGACCACTCCAACTGGGATCAAATCCACGACCTTCTCGCTCTGGGGCAAGAGGCTACCCTCCGAGCCAGTGTAATTGAGCTTAACATAACAAATAGCAAAAATAAAGCAAAGCATTTGTGAAATGTTTCTCATAAAAGCTATAAACATAAAATTGTGCAAAAACAAATGAGTTTAAAATTGTATAGGGTAGCACCAATAACCAAGATCTGACTGTGATTACCTCTGGTAATCTTTCATCAGGGAGAAAAACACCATTAAGTTACTCTGCTTTTTATTTAAGAAGTGGGTTTGTTTTTACTCAGCAACAAGTTCTCAGCACTCAAATCTTGCTCAGTAAAGCACCTATACTAGATAGGGAATAAAACAATTCAGAACAAAGAAGTGAAATATATTTTGCAATAAATTCCCAAAATGTATTCTAATGAAAAACAATTCAGAATCCACTGCTTATTACTTCAGTTTATAATAAAGCATAGGTTTGTCTAATCTCAAGGGCTACCGAAGGGACGTGCGATGCAATCTATAATATGCAAGAGTTGCGGAACAATATATGAAACGAGATCTTTTTAGGAGTAATGAATGCACTCACTAATTCACCTTTTACACAAGATGTTTTGGCACACAAATACTTTGTATTTAAATACATAAAATACTTTGTATTTATTATAAGTTAGATATATGACATATGGAGCTTGGATGGTAGATCCAAGATCAGAGTGACAGAACATATATATATATATATAATACACACTTAGTGAATCATAGGTGTCTACGGCATGACCATATGTCTGCTAAACCTATGAGATTAGATACGAAATTAAGGTTCATTGAGCAATCAGCTTTGAGTTGCAAATAGCCATGCCTGTGTAATGTGTGCATCATGTGGTTTTGCATTGTTTTGTTGAAAAATTCATGGATGTTCATAAAAAAGAGGACTTACTAAACGCAGAATATCTTGATCTAAGCTTTTACAGTGTACTGTTCTGCATTAATACTGCCATCGTAGAAATGAAAATGAGGCCCTAATCACCCTAGCATAAGATCGGAAAGGTCTGAGGTAAATTCATTGTTGTTAAGGTCAGATTTCTGTGTCACTGGCTCTCTATTTTTGACACACTGTGATCATTATCCTGTTTAGTGACATCAGCCTCGTTTACAGTGGCAACACAAGCTTTTTTGCTGTATTCATTATCTGCTCTATTTTTGAGTTACTATTAACGCTTGGGAGTTTTCATCCTTGCTCTTTAGGGATTCCCGTATTTTGAGACCACCTCCACACAGCTTTTCAGTTTGCCAGTTAAAGGCCACTCATTTCTGTAATTTGCTATCTCTGATGTCAGCTTTTAGTTTTTTACTCCACATCCCTGCATTTATACTAAAGTGTATGTTTTGTTGTTATATTCACCATCCCTGTGCAATTCATACTTCTATACACATCCATGTCCATCAATACATATTACCAATAGTATTGGTCAGTATGCATGTATACATGTATTAATGCCCTTTTTTGCGTGAAATAGCTCCTGCGAGCACGCCCTTACTGGCTGCACAGACCTGCTTCCTGTTCACATAAGTGTAACCATGACAGTAAAAGTAACTATCTTTTATTGAATTGTATACATTTTGTAATCAATGACTACAAAAACATTTTATTTCAGTGCAGTGAATTACCTCAGCCAAATCATTGCAGATGCACTTTTACATCTAAGATTTAAAAGGAACATATTACAAACCCTTTTTCTCAGGGGTTTTAACTTAATGGCTGATATATGCTTTGGTCAAAATGCAACCAGGGCACTTTTATCACCCTGTCAAAACAAAACAAGCGGTTTGTCACTGTAATTCTTTAATTGATAATAAGCCTCTGCCTCCTGAAATTTTACATCTGTTCTCTCATGTTGTCCTACAGACATTCAAGTACACAACCTAATAGCTTTAATGATTTGTGCATCTTATAGCATGTAACAGCAATAACCTCTATCTTATCTGTTAGAGTTAGCTAGTGCTAAACAGTCAGTGAACTGCATTGCATAGTTATTTAAAAAATATAGACATTTAATTGATCTGCAGTTTTGCAATGGCAGTGCTTAATCTCTCTAACAGAAAATATTTTATTGCCAGTTCAGCTTTCAAACTAAATTCACCAAAATGGCAAGGCAAATGTTACATACCACAAGGCATGTTAAACTGCATCACATAAAACAGCAGTCAATCTGCTGGGAGTATATGTGCACATTCAGGATTTGCATAAATTCAGTTTATTAATAATTAAAGCAGATGAAGGCAGATAAACATGAAAACATCCCTAATTCTAGTCAGTCCTTGCTGAAAGTACTGCACTTGCTCCAACAGACGCCATAGAGCTCTCATAAATTTAGAATCACATATAGGATTAAAATACACAGTACATTTCATAGTGAAAAAGTCTGCAACATTGATAATGAATTTTCCCAGTCCAGTTTGGAACCACTATTAAATTATTTATTAATTATTATTGTTTGAACTAATTCTGTTGTAAAATTATTGCTTAATTCAGGAAATATTTATAGACTGGCAAAACTTTGATAGTTTTTAGAATCCGTAGCTGGGACAGTGCCATCGAAATTTCATTTTATCCACTCAGTTCTTCTGTCCTTTGAGGCTGTTGGTTCCTCTTGGTGCAGCTCTGCATACTCTGCCCAGTTACATGAACACAATTTGCCTCATTTCAGGCATGTGTGGGCTTGGATCAGGTTAAAAGGTACATTTTTAATTTGTATATATCTTTATAATTTATGGTTATTTGTGAATTGTAACATCTGGGGCTACTATTAGATCATAAAACTGTTTGTAGACTACAGATGGAAAATACATTTAATTGTCAGAGGTCACAAAAATTTTGTGATAACAAATATGTCCTTCGTATATTCATTTAGGTGAATGCACTTCAAGCAATGCATGAAGAGGATAATTGAAACTGCTAATCACCCACATCACAGTTCACAAAATGATTTATTTTCATATACAATTCAAAGTAAAACTGTAGTCTATCACTGTTCATTATAAATTGAATTACTTTAGAAAGTATTGGAATCTGGATGTTTAATGATGTTAAAACATAAATACCCCATCATTGCTCTCTAGGTAATTTCTGGTCGTCCTACAAAACATCTTGAGGATGCTGAAAGAACTGCTTAAAAGAGTTTCCGTAAATGTCCCCTCAGAGTCAGTGTTTTCTAGTCATTTAAGTATCCTGTAAGAACGTGCCCCATAACATTTTGCCGACCCTATAAAAAAATAAGTCACGTTCACAGTGTTGGTTCGGCAGATGTTCTCAGATGTGGGATGTAGTGATTTGTGCTGTTCTGTACAGCCGACATAGCAGTTCCCATGTTTTGCTTTTAGCTTCTACTTATCACAAGCAGATGCAATGCTGGTCCATAAATGGCACACAAATGAAAGTTATGAATCCATGGTCAAAATAGGGGTGGCAAAAGTCACTAATAAAATCCATCTTTTCTGAACTAGGCATTTAAATAAAAATGGGTTTTCTGATTTCACAGTTTACAGAAATACTGTAAAAAGATCTTTAATTTGTCCCTTTCCAAATTTTAGAATACAGTGAACCTATTCAGCAAAATAGCACATTGTAAATTTGAGACTCAAAACAAGCTGATGCCAAAGCTAATGAAAAAAGAAACACAGAGAGGATGTGAATGACAAGTGCAAATGACTGAACCTTCGGTCAACAACCATCTCTGCATAGCTTGCCCGCTTTTGGAAGAACCACTCATCAGTCACACACTGATAGACAGGCAGCTTCCTCTGCTACCCTGCCTAACCCCTAAAAATCAAACCTGTTTGTGCCCATGCTTGAATGCTCATGCCGGTGTACAGGATAAATATCAACTCAATGAGCAGACGGGGCAAACTCCACAGTCTGAATACATGCATTTTTTTTCAGCAAAGCAAATGTCATCTAAGGAAATGAAGATGGAATTATAAATGAAATATGAAGAACAATGGTTGAAAGGTCTGTGTGTTCCTTTTATTAAAACTTCTAAAATAGTTGTATTGTTGTTTTTCAAACTGAATGTAATGCTTGCACTACTATTGTGGCGGTATAAACCAACACAATTCGGCATCTTTGGAAGTCATATATAACTGTCAGATTCTCTGAATCATATGCACAATTACAAATCAAAAAGTTAATACAGTAAGGAAGGGCATGTATACAACTACAGACAGCATGAACCAAAGATAATTAATGTTTTGTCTTATAAACTTCACTTTGTTTGTTAATTAACATCCATTCCTGCATTTCAGACCTCCAACACATTCTAAATAAAATTGAGATGGGGCAATTTAAGTCTAGTAATGAAGTAATACATGATGTCAACAAGTGATTATAACCATAATTTGCTACAAAAAGTGCATCCAGAAAAAGCCGAGTCTTTGATAAACAAAGCTGGGTTGAGGATCTCCGGTAGTCAACAACCATGTGAGAAAATTATTGGTATATTTAAAAACTATGTTGTTCAAAGAAAGACTGGAAGGGTTTTAAATATTTCAGTCCTAATCTTTTTTATTTTATTTTACTTGCTTTGACTCATTGATAAATGCTTGGATGTTGCTAAAAAAGATATAGTCTTTAAGGAGTAACAATTTATCTAAAATCTCAATATACTTTTTTGCATTAATGCTGTACAGTCCCATACCATGAAATGCCCTTGCTTTTGGACATTGTTCGCTGATAATAGTATGGATAAAACGATCCTATTTGTCTTAAATGTGGAGCATCCGATGTCCATTTCCAAAATACTAATTTGTCTGCCCAAAATACTTGCTTCCACTGTGTGATGGTCCATCCTAGATGCAAAATTGTGCTCAAAGCATTAACATTTTGTGTGGCCACCTTTATTTTCCAGCTCTGCCTTAATTCTCAAGGGCATGGAGCTCACTAGAACTTCAGAGGTTGCCACTGGAATCCTGTTCCACTTTTTCACAACGACATCACAGAACTTGAGAATGCTCCCCAGATGATGAATAGGGTTTGGGTCAGAAGACATGCTTGACATTTATGCTCAGTTTCTTTAGCAAGGCATTGGTCATCTTGGAGGTGTGTTTGGGGTTTTAATTGTGTTGGAATACTGCCCTGACAGGCTACTGAGCACTGACAGGCTGATCCCAGCATCTCTACAGAAATGCTAGTAGCACTCATAGGTCTATTTGCAAAAGCCAACATCTGGATAAGATGCTAAGCACATGCACTCAAGTATTTTGGTCGACCATGCCGAGGCCTGTTCTGAGTGGAACCTGTCCTGTTAAACCATCTGTGGTCATGGCCACCGTGTTGCAGCTCACTTTTAGGTAGTTGTCAATTTACTTATAGTCTAGGCCATCTTTTTATAGAGCAACAATTATTTTTTTTTAGATTCTCTAACAGTTCTATGTCATAGGACTGTGTGCAAAGACTATCCAGACTATTATCAACAACAAGTCCAAACGCCAGGGTAAGGTATGTGTCTATGTCAGTGGCCTTCTTTCCATTTATATGGATTTATTTCCATTTATAATTCTTTCCATTTATATGTCTGTGATAGCAGCATTAAGGCAGAAAAGTACATTGAGATCTTATTCTGCCTCCAAGATGTCATCTTTTCCGGGGATGTCCATCCATATTTTAATAAGACAATACACATTAGAAAGGCATGGCTGAAGAAGATGATGGTATGAGTAATGTGTACTGGCCGCATTGTCATGGTAATAACCAATGTGCTTTAAAAGAGGGAGAAGGAGATACCCGTCATAATGCCCTTCAAGGCATGGCCTTTTCAGGTATAAATGCTCAGCAATGTGCCTTTGTAATATTAATTTCATAGCAATATCAGAAAGGTAAAGAGTGGTAGTTTGAGTTACTAAAGTTTGGGACTCACTGTTTAACAAAGTAGGATTGCTGATTAATTATGTATACAAGATGCCAATGCAAAACATTATGTAAAAAAATGGTCTATTACTTTGTTGGTAATACTGTAGAAACAACACTTGCTAAATTATCGCAAATTTATGCAAGTCACCATTTGACCACATTTTACACTAACGTTTATTTATGAATGACAAATAAGTAGCACCTCTTTAGTATGCTGAGAAGGGGTTAGATCGCTGTGGGCCAGCCCCGATAGTGAATATTATTGTTTGGTCAGATTTCTTGTCCTTATGTTAATTGACTCATATTGCATGTAGATAGAAACCTAATGAGCTGTTTTGATTGGTTAGTGTGTTTGTCAGTGTTTGTGTGTGTGTACATGCACCCAGAAAGTTTTTACTGAATGAATGCTCCATAAAAGGGAAAGAGAAAGAGAGAGTCAAGTTCAGTCAATGTAAGCAGATACAGGGAAAAGATACAGTTCTATTTCTCAGCATGTCTGCATCAGAGTACTAACCAATGTCGCATAATGAGCATGCCAGATCCTTGGCCCTGTGGCTTGGTCATTAGGCAGGCATTGTGGGAGCGTAGTTTCAGCTAGTTTCCGGCGGGAATTTCACACTCTCATTTGTGCATAGAATTCCATTAGAAAGTAATGCTAACATAACAAGCCAATAATAAACTCGACAACATACTCAAAATCTATGGAAACAGACATACGTTCCACAGTGCAGGGAGACAAATAATACATAATACACAATACAGTACTATATGATCCACAAGGCAAATAATTATACTGCGTCAGATTTGGTGGATTTGAAATCATTATGGAAATAATTAGTGGTTTCAGGAAACACATTGGCCAAACATACTGTATGTACGTACCTGACTATCACACAGACGATTTAAAGGTAAGTCGTCTTTGTATGAACATCTTAATTGTTTAGGTCCTAAATAGGTTATGCAAACATGGGCATAGTTATATCATCCAGTGTTTTTAGAGAACTTTATCTTGTGAAAAAAAAATCAAACTGGCACTGTCTCAGGGAGAGAAACTCCCGACCTTTCTCCCATTGAAAATGTGTTATGAAGCATTAAATACTACAATGGACATGCCGGACTGTTGAGCAACTAAAGTTGTGCACCAAGCAAGAATGGGAAATAATTCAACCAACAAAGCTTCAACTATTAGTGTCATCAGTTCTTAAACACTTATTAAGTGTTGTTAAAAGGAAAGGTGATGTAACACAGTGGTAAACATGCTCCTATCCCAACTTTTTTTAACTGGTTGCATTCATCAACTTCAAAATGAGTAAATTTTTGCAAACAACAATAAGGCTTATCCGTTTGAACATTAAATATCTTGTCTTTGTAGTGTATTCAATTGTATATAAGTTGAAAAGGATTTGCAAATCATCATATTCTGTTTTTATTTACCTTTTACACATCTCAACTTTATTTGTATTGAGGTTGTAGATTCAGTGTAGGATCCCCTACCCAGTAAATTCGAGAAGTATGGTCTGGGTGTCGGGTGTGTTTTGTGAGGACCTCTCGTCAACATGGTCCACGGTCACAAATATTTTACTTATTGCAGATCATTCTTGCTTACTACAATCAATAAAGTAGCCTTGTTTTAATCTATTTGTAGCCAAATGTAAATAAAAAAAAGTAAATGATTATTTATGACAGCTTAAATGTCATAACTGCATCAAAGCATTCAGGTTCATTTATTTGCCTAATTAAAATGCCACTGCTTACAAAATCTACAAGCAGCACAAATTGTGATACAATATGTACAGTGATATTGTACAATTGATATAATCTTTTTGCAAAATTAAGTTGAATACAGTAGGCTATGTGATTTGGTACAAACATGGTTACACTAGCTTGTTCGATTGTGTTGTTTAAGTACTGCAGAACTCTCCTGCAACCCCAGAGAACGTTATTTCAGCTACTACCTGAATGGGAGTAAATCTTTGATGACCATTAATAAAGTTACAAGAAACTACGGACACTAAAAATGCCATGAGCTTGTTGGATATCCCATTTCAAAACAATGGGCATTAAATTGGTGATGGCCCTGCTTTGTATTTGTAACAGCCTCCACTGTTGCTGAAAGCTTTTCTAGACTAGTCAAAACTGCATTTGTGAGGTTGGATAAGAATACTTTTGCTCACAATCAGTCTTCTGATTTATCTGGTTCAAAGTGTTTAGTGTGTTAAGATCAGGGCTCTGTGCAGGCCACTAGTATTCATCCATATCATTAAACCACATGTTTGTGAATCTCACTTTGCATAAATGGGGCATGCTGAAATAGAAAATATAGTTTCAGAAACTGTTGCCACAAAATTATGAGCATGCTGTCGAACTTATAGTTGTATGTGTTAGGGTCCTACCCGCTCCCGGAGCTTGTAGTCGTCCGCGCCGATCGCCCTTACAGAGCCATCGGTGGGGA
>JAVSBV010021762.1:0-12051 GCA_033117975.1 Parotocinclus spilosoma | reverse complement strand
TATATATATATATATACACATACACATGTATATGTATATGTATATGTATATGTGTATATATATATATACATACATGGGACACCAAGTTGACCATTCTACAATCCAAAGAATTTTGACCAGAAAGGGTCTACTTTGAAAGAGCAGCAGCCAAGAAACCAATTTTTTTGGAAGGGAAACCGGGTGAAATATGGCAATATGCTAAAGCTCAAAATGGATTGAAGTTAAATGAAAAACAGTATTATGGAGTGACAAATCCAAGTTTAACATTGTTACATATAGTCATTATACCATTACTAAAAACAACAAATATAATCCTTTTGCACAGCACTGTATATAAGAACTGCATGTCTGTATATTTCATAACGAAATGAATGTAAAATATATTTTTAAGAAATCAATATATTTTTTTACAAGACCTGTTCACAAGTATTTATTTATTTTTCCTATTTGCCTTCAAATTATGTTCTGACTTGCCAAGATCTCCCCGAGTTTCAAGAAGCCTTATGTCAAGTGAAACAATTGTAAAAAACAAAAACATGATTCTTTTTATATTTAACCTATTTGAGCATAAGCTTATTCTGTTGATTATCCTTCACTGAGCCCTAACATCCTTAACACATCCTAAATGGCCCAGATGTGACTCAAAAACAGAATCGACTCACGCGAATAGAGCAGCTGATGAGGCCTCCTCTGTTATGGACCTTGAGCACTCGTTCAAACAGTTGGTTTCGTGCTTCATCCTCCTGATTGTATTTTCCCTCCAGCAGGTCAACAGGCTCTGAGACACCTCCAGTAAAATCCACCAGGGCATCGGCTGTGTTTCCACCATCCAGCGCCTCGTAACATCCATACAGCCTGGACAAGATACACTCAACCTTAGTGAACGTTTCTCATGCACACATTACTTTAATAACAAGTCTGAAAATCACAGTTAAACATAAAGTATACCAGTTAGAGGTTTCTGTACAGGTATGCACCATTTAACATCCGCATTACATTCTGTGAAACAGGTAACTGATTCAAATGGGCAATAACTGGATAACAACAAAGTATTGTAGTTTAAACTTTGCATAAAGAGTTTTATTTATTCTATTCTATTAGTAGCTTGGCATGGTAGCTCAGTGGATAGAACTGTCGTCTCATAGTGAGAAGGTCCATGGTCGAGAGATCTGGGTCTTTTCTGTGTGAAGTCTGCATGTCCGCTCCGTGTACATTTGGATTTACCCTGGGTACTCCAATTTTCTCCATAGTCCAAAAGCATTCTCTAGGTTTATTGATTATGATAAAAGTGGCCCTAGTGTTGTGTCCCTTCTGCCTAGGATTGTTCCTGCCTTGCCCCCTATAACACCAGCTCTCTCCCAACCAAGTAAAGGATTTTTCGACTAGGAAAGTTAACAAATGAATAATATTAATGAAGTCACAATAATATGAAAACATTTAGTACTGTAATGTACAATTCTTATTTTGTTGTCGTTAATAAAACTGGAATCATTACGAAACTTAGTAACTTACTAGTTTTCCGTCATTCATATTTTGTTTCCTATTATAATCCTTGCGACCTTAGACATAAAAGCAAACGCACAATAATCTGGCGGGCATTAAACAGCTATAACTGCTATAACAGCTATAACTAATATACTCTTTATTAACCCTTGGTGATCTAGTCTTGCCCATTTATTAAGCTTTCACTTCCTTTTTCAAATAGTGACATGACATCAGCACACTGCATTTGAAACGCAAAGTCAGACTAAAAGAAGCATGATTTTTCTTTACTTAAGATAAACACACAAATGAAACTTTTTGATGCCTAGACATGAATGCAAGATAAGTCAAACTAACTGTTATATTAAGGATGAGAATATAATATAAAAATAATAATCCCCCAAGACACAGCCAATCATGCCTTTAGAAAATATTTACATTATATAGCAGACACCCTTATTCAGAGTGACTTACAATTAATACAGTCTTACAATCCAAGCAATTGTGGGTTAAGGGTCTTGCTCAGGAACCCAACTATGGCTGGACTCAGCCTCAAGGGAGAGCTAAAACACAAACTCATATCATCCAGTGGTATTAAGTGACAATGTACAAGTACTTAGTTACTGTAATTAAGTAAGTTTAGGTATCTGTACTTTACTTAATTATTTTTATCATTCATTACTTTTTACTTTTACATCCCCAAATCTGAAGAACTTGGGACAGTATAGAGAATGCAAATATTAAACAAAGCAGTGCTCCTCATATGTACTTTAAATTCTATATCACTGCAGAGAATATGAACCTGAGATATTTAACATTTTGTCTAATCAGCGTCATTTGATATGATAATGATCCATTTCTGCGTTCATCACAGAACTTAAATTGAATTAACTTGAATTCAAATTCCAACATTTGCCACCTTTTCCAGGGACGTGCATCAACCAGACAACATGAAATCAGAAAAAAACATGCAAATCTCTCCGAGGGTTGTTTGAGGAGGACTCAGCCTTTTCTGTATTCTTTTTTTTTGTACCAAATTATAATTCCAATCACCTGCTGACATCATCAGTGCGATATCACATCATTATGTTGTTTTTTTAAATTAATTACTTGCTAAATTGCTCTGTCCCAGCTTTTTACAAGCTTAAAATGAAGGAATTGATGTTTATTAACAAATGAAATTAAGTTGACCAGACAAAATATATATTGTATTGAGTTCACACTGTTTGTAATTAAATACAAGTCAAAGTACATGTAAGGGGCACTGCATTTTTTAAATTCTGCTTTTCCATACCATTCCAATGTTATGAATATATTTATTTACCTGTGTAATTTTTCTTGTTTTATATAAGCAATTATATTCAGGGACCCAAGTAAATGCAATTAGGAATCCTAAACACAATATAACACCTACACACTAAATACAAACCCCAAGCAGTCTGCTCAACACAAACCCTTCACTAACAAACAAAGCAATTGGGAACACAGTCTAAATGAACAATCACACCCCTTCCCTTCCCAAAACACTTGCTTTGCATAAGCCTTTTCGACCAGTGCACTCCAGAACTCGTTACTGTCATTCGAATGGCAGTAGATCAGTTTTCCATTGGCAGTGGGCAGTCGATCATCGATGACCACGTCCATCCAGTCCCCAAAACGCCAGAAGCGGAAATGGAAGATTCCTGCATAAGACTCAGTCTTTTCTTTGTCCCACTCCTGATCTTTCCAATCTGGAATAACCTGAACACAAAATTAGGAATATTTGATTAATTCCAGGGTGATATCTACAAAGATCTGTTTCCATAAGATGTGCATTCACAGACAGCATTAGGTCATGAATGCACATCTTAGAAGTTTAGACTATATGTAAAATTATATGTAAAATGATATCCATAAGTGTGTATTAATTTGGAGTTAGTCATTTCTTACTACAATAACCTAATAGTCTTTTTCAAAAATGATGACCGCTGCAAGGTCTGATGTTGAACACTAAGCTCTGGATCACAGACGGTACTCCAATTCATCTCACAAGCATGTGATGGAGGATAGTTGTTGAGGATCATTTATATTATGATCATGGTAACTAATTAAAAAGGGTGACCACAAAATTATGGGCATATACTGTATCTCGCATTTATGTAAAAATGTTCAGCTCATGGAAAAGTGAAAAAAAAAACTTGCTTCTTGTCTTGAATTACATACAGACATGTACCATTCAACAGCCATCTGATCAACGTCTGTCTGCTTGGATGGCGATGGTCTTAAGAAAAAAAGGTATTTTTTACAGGAAATTAATGTCTTAACTCACATCTGAATGACTTAAAAGTTTGCAACAATTGCTGATAGAAAAAAAGAACTGCAGTCTTGAAATACAGAATGCATGGTAACATTCATACTTGCATTTTCATTAGTTTGTTTCATTAGCTTATTTACCATCGCTATCGGCATCAGAGGCCTTTTCAGTGACACCCATATATATATACACAGTGGGTACAGAAAGTATTCAGACCCCTTCAAATTGATCACTTTTTGTTTCATTGCAGCCATTTGCTAAAATCAAAAAATTATTTCTCATTAATGTACACTCAGCATCCCATCTTGACAGAAAAAACAGACATGTACAACATTTTGCAATTTAAGTATTCAGACCCTTTGCTCAGTATTTAGTAGAAGCACCTTTTGAGCTAGTACAGCCATGAGTCTTTTAGGTAATGATGCAACAAGTTTTTCACAACTTGATTTGGGGATTCTCTGCCATTCTTCCTTGCAGATCCTCTCCAGTTCCGTTAGGCTGGATGGTGAGCATTGGTAGACAGCCATTTTCAGGTCTCTCCAGAGATGCTCAATTGGGTTTAAGTCAGGACTCTGGCTGGGCCAGTCAAGAATGGTCACAGAGTTGTTTTAAAGCCACTCCTTTGTTATCTTAGCTGTATGCTTAGGGTCATTATCTTGTTGGAAGATGAACCTTTGGCCCAGTCTGAGGTCCTGAGCACTCTGGAAGTGGTTTTCTTCCGGGATATGTCTGTACTTGGCCTCATTCATCTTTCCTTCAATTGCAACCAGTCGTCCTGTATTTGCAGCTGAAAAACACCCCTATAGCATGATGCTGCCACCACCATGTTTCACTGTTGGGATTGTATAAGGCAAGTGATGAGCAGTGCCTGGTTTTCTCCACACATACCGCTTAGAATTAACGCCAAATAGTTCAATCTTCATCTCATCAGACCAGAGAATCTTGTTTCTAATAATCTGGGAGTCTTTCTATGTGGGCTTTCATATGCCTTGCACTAAGGAGAGGCTTCCATCGGGCCACTCTGCAATAAAGCCAGAGGGCTGCAGGGATAATTGACTTTGTGGAATTTTCTCCCATCTCTCTACTGCATCTCTGGAGCTCAGGCACAGTGATCTTTGGGTTCTTTTTTACCTCTCTCATCAAGGCTCTTCTCCCACGATTGCTCAATTTAGCTGGATGGCCAGGTCTAAGAAGAGTTCTGGTCGTCCCAATCTTCTTCCATTTAAGGATTATGGAAGCCACTGTGCTCTTAGGAACCTTGAGTGCTGCAGACATTTTTTGTAACCTTATCCAGATCTGTGTCTTGCCACAATTCTGTCTCTGAGCTCCTTGGGCAGTTCCTTTGACCTTATGATTGTCATTTGCATTGACATGCACTGTAAGCTGTAAGGTCTTATATAGACAGGTGTGTGCCTTTCCTAATTAAGTCCAATCAGTTCAATTAAACACAGCTGGACTCCAATGGAGGAGCAGAACCATCTCAACAAGAATGGACAGCTTGTGAGTTAAATATGAGTCACAGCAAAAGGGTCTAAAAACTTATGACCTTGTGATATTTCAGTTTTTCTTTTTTAATAAATTTACAAACATTTCTACATGTATGTTTTTTTTCTGCCAGGATGGGATGCTGAGTGTACATTAATGAAAAATAAAATGAACTTTTGTGATTTTAGCAAATGGCTGCAATGAAACAAAGAGTGAAAAATGTAAAGGGGCCTGAATACTTTCCATATATACACATATACACACACTCAAGTCAATGCCAATTTAGTGTAATCAATTAACTTAACACTATCACTTCAAACTGTGGGAGGAAACCAGAGTATCCAGAGTAAAGGCACACAGACATGGGGAGGACATGCAGACTCCATACAGATGGATTCAGCCAGCACCACCTTGGGATTAAACCCAGGACCTACTTGCTGTTAGGAGGTGGTGCTACCCATGACTCATGAGCCACTGTGCCGCCCTTCGGTTTCAAGAGTTTAATAAAAGACACACAGATAAAAATGACTGTATTTTCAGTGCAGTACTGTAGTAAATGTCTATCCTAAACGATATGTAACATTTAAACTACAATTCTGGTGAACATATGGTGAAATAAATTTAGAAATCTCACTTTATGCAACATAAGGGAATCCCTAGTCAGGGAACATGAACTACCTTCAAACCAAGACCCCATTTCAAGGGGCAATGAGACTCAAATGAACCTGCTTGTAACACGGCTCTTTCAATGTACCAGATGTGAGGATAAAACCAGTGAGGTTCAGCTTGGGAACCAGTGTTCTACCGACTCACACATGGTACATTGAGGACTGCCTTGTGAAGCTGTGTTTCATTGTGTTGGCTGGTAGAACTATGCCCATGACATAAGGCTCAGATGTCCAAATAAGTATATGTGTATTATAGACAGTGGATATAGCAGTGTGAAATATATCAAGTTAAGGTTATTATGACCACCAGGGTTCTGTGCAAAATATGCAAACTGTGTAAAATAAGGGGTCTGTACAGTCTGCATGTTTGTACATTCTAGTGGTCATCTAATAAGAGAGATGAATAAGCATTGACTGCATTACTGGTCAGGTGTTATGTCAGAGGAGCATGAGGTCAGATGGTTGCTGGGAGGACCATCAGGTGAGGGGTGTTTACAGCCCTAATGACACGGGGGTGGAAACTGTTCCGTATTCTGGTGATCCTTAATTTCACACACCTGTATTACCTGCCTGATTGGAGGAGTGTGAAGAGGCAGACAATACAGGAGTGTGAAATCAAGGACTTTATTTAGCACGAATTTAGCTTTCTGTTAATACCGAGTATGAGTCACATCTGGTCTGGGAGAAGAGCCTTTATATTTGCCTCTGACTGATCCAAGTGAATTTTACTTTATCTCACAAATTCTTGATTCATCAATGTCTTATGCTTTTGTGTGCTTTCAAACACAAACATGAATCTGTCCTAACTAGAACATGTCTCAGTTGTAAGGAAATACTCAAAGGAGAAGCGCTACGCTATTGTTTTGTACGTCATCAGGCTTCTGTTGCTTGGAGATGCAAAACATCACACACTACAATCATGAATCCACTGTTGGCTCCGTATGAAATCAAATCAATACAGTCCGCAACAGAATTAGGCTTCCTACCCTCAGGGAGCAGACAGGGATGGGGGCAGGGTGGTGACAGTCAGGGTACAAAAAGGACAGATCCACCAGGCAGACGGAGAACTTCTGTAGAACTGTAAACAGTCATGGCCTCTGAGATGGAGTTGGAGCTGGAGTTCACGGAGGACCTTCAACTGACCGAGGTAATGCGTCTCCGGTATCAGTCCCTGCAGCAGCGAGGCCAGAAGAGGCAAGATGGCGAGCGCTTGCTCCTTCCACATGAATATGTGTACCGGCTGGACTTCATCGACCAGGACCTAATGTTCTTGCACTGGAACGTGAGCCTAACTGGACCGGGCCGCCTCTCCATCACGGGAATCTCCCAGCTCTGGACGCCTGATCTTACCAACCTGATGACGCGCCAGCTCCTGGAGCCCACTGGTCAGTTCTGGAGAACGGCCGGAGACCCAGAGGATGTGCCCATCAAATGCCTGGAAGCAGACATCCAGGAGTTTGGAGAGAGAATCGCAGAGCTGGCCAAGGTCAGGAAGGTCATGTATTTCCTGTTTGCCTTCAAGGAGGGTGTGGAGAAGGATGGCGTCAAGTGCTCGGTGGTGTTTAAGAAGAACGCTGAGGCCACATCCTAAGATCGGTCAGGTCAGAGCAGTATGTGGGAGCCACCCCTGGCACTGATACTTTCATTTACTCAGAACTAACAATGAAATCCTTTAATGCATTCTTTAGTAATTAATTATACACTAACCCCAATTAGAAATGTATTAATTAGCTTGAGTAAGTATGTGAAGAAGGTTTGCCTGTAACCATATGTACCACAAATATAGCCATATAGAGTTCCATACAAATGTTTTGCAACCCCTTAGAGTTTTCTAGAGATTTACAAAGTCAGATTAATGATATGGAACAAACGTTTAAGCAAAAGCTCTATGTGCATTGGGGTAAATGCTCACAGTGATGTCTGTAATACATCTCAATCAGACACACACAAGTGGAGCTGGTGACAGGCCATATAAAAGGAGCTTGTTGTGTTTAGAAAGCTTTAGTATATTAATTTATCTTGTTTTATTTTAATTGTTTAATTGTTGCATCACAGTCATTACTAATTATTACTATTTATTCATATAGTGGAGTCTGACCTCACCTGTTTAAAGAAGTGACTTAGCGGTTAAGAAGTTAATACCTGTAATGAATCTAATAATCTTATTAAACCATATTCAAGAAAAAATTACATGATACATACTATAGGAGAACATATTCAGAAGCCGATTATGGATAAAACATATTTTTTTAATGTAAGATCATATATGTCTGGACCAGGGTTATGGCAGATTGTTTATATTATTAAGTTTGAATTTCAGTTTAGCTTCAGCTCATATTAACACTTGAACTGAAAATACTGGGTATATTTCTTGCAACATTGACCATATTAAACATAAACTATTGTAATCTTGAATTATAAGGAATTACAATGGCTATAAGGCTCTGCAGGGACTAGTAAGCTAGCATATTACATCACTGCTCCACCACAATGCAGGCTTGTTGATGGTTTATTAAACTTTGAGTACAGTGCATGTCATATTTTACTATTCCTTTTGTATTAACTCCTTATTTGAAAAAAAACAACCAGGTGCCCAAACTATTGCAAGGCACTCTATCTGACAAGAGGAAAATAAAATGTTAAATAAACTTGACCAGATTTTTAAATCAAATCCGAATCATGATTCCTGTGCCTATAACAACAAATGTATTGTTAAGGATTATTTCCAATAAAATATAACAAGAAGTCTGATATTAAGCTGACATGCCGATGTACCAGACCCTGTGCTCTAGCCAAATGTATAATGAATTAATTATGTATGAATTATTTTCGACAGTTCAAATGAGTCTCTTTGGGGGCCTGTCTACAGTAGGCACTTGAAGTAATTTGTCCTATTTCCTGTTTGCTGCACGTTTTATTAGAAACTGGCCTGCAGTGTGTATAAAAGAAGTAAATTAATAACTGGTTTAATACATTTGTGTCAGGATATTTATTCTGCATTATGTATTTACTCCAATTAATTAACAAGTTTATTATAATATTTCCCGTTACCAGCAAATGTTATTGTTTGTTTTATTATTGCCATGCTAGCATGTTACCAGCTAATTTCTTAGTATTTTATTTGTTTCAAACATCATTTGAATGGAAACTGTAGCCAGTACATACACTGGGTTGTTTATTAAAATAGCATAACCAGCTGTTTAATGTAATATTAGAGGAACTGTCCACCTCCAACATGCTACTTCAAATGTTATCCTTGTGAAGTATATGTATTTATAACCTAAAGCCTTTGTCAATTAAAACAGATCTGAACTGCTGCTCTTCCTCTTTTTTGTTTCAATGTGTATTTTTATGGGGTGTTTTTTCCAGGGATTAGGTGAATGGTTATGAGTATCATTTATATTTTATTATCCATCCATCCATTATCTTTCGCTCACCCAGAAACTCAGGGCGCAATGGCAGGAACATCCCTAGACAGGGCGTCAATCCATCGTAGGGCACACACACACACACATTCACACACTAAGGGCCACTTTAGATACACCAATTAACCTAGTACGCATGTCGTTGGACTGTGGGAGGAAACCAGAGTACCCGGAGTAAACCCACACAGATACGGGAAGGACATACAGACTCCACACAGAGAGGACTGAGGCCGCTCCTCCCTGGGATTGAACCCGGGACCTTCTTGCTATAAGACACAGAGTCAACGTGCTGCCCTCCCATATTTTATTTCACTATATTATTGTATTTTATTTAACCCTACTTTTCAGGAGAATGGTTACACATTTTTAGCTACAACATTCACATAAATCAGTCATTGTTTTGACTATTTATGGAACAAACAAGCCAGTAGTGATACTGTGTCCTCATAATCCTATACAGGTATGCACAGTTTAATGAGCATCTTTTGTAAAAAAAAAAAAAAAAAATACTCTTGTATTTACATGACAGTAAATGTTTTTAAGATACATAAACTACGCTAACATCCATCTCAGTCAGCATATACCTGTACATTTGGATAACATAAAAAGTGCATAAAATGAATTTTATTAGGAACAAAGACAAATCAAACTTAAGGAACATTTTTAAATAAACCATAAAGGCACATGTAAGTACAGTTTTATTGAACTACCAATTGTAATCAATTAGTAAATCAATATCCATACTCACACACTGCCAAGAGTAGACTATGTAATGTTGAATCACTTGTATGTATAACAGGAAGTTCATTGCCCATGTCAGATTTTCGTCGCTGTGCATTGATCAGTAATTCAGCTCATCATGGCTGCCTGACCAGAGCAAACAGTATGAAATCAAACATCACAGTTTCCACTATTGACTTACATTCACACTATTACACTTACAAGTCAATGTGAAATGATTTAGATGTGATTCAATAGCAACTCTAGTTCAACTCTATTAAACTGACATTAAACAAGCCAATGAGGAACTGTGTTTAAAATCAAGTCAGAGATTAGGGTGGAAGTTGGAAGATATTTTTTAGAGCATTCTGATTTGTAAGTATATTTTTTTCAGTTTCACATCCTCAGTCAGCTGCTGTTCAGTTGAGTTGAAACTGGAAGAGTCATGGAAATAAACTTGGCTTAGATTACGGCTTACTGAGGTAATCGGAAAAGTGAACATTTTACACGTTTCATTTTTGTTTCAACAGTAATGTCAATAAAAATCTGCAGCAATACATCTCATTTAGGGTCATGTTAGCTGTTTTACAATTAGAAAGAAACAAAATGTACTGCAAAGACTGACTTGTGCAACAAAAAAGCTGGCATGTTTTTTTTATTCCAAATTAAACAAAGTTACACATAACAGAACTCAAGTTCAGCTGCAGGCAAACATTTTAGCACCCATGGTTGTGTGTGTGACTTATGAGCTATTGTTTCCCAACAAGAGTGTGTGTGTGTGTGTGTGTGTGTGTGTGTGTGTGTGTGTGTGTGTGTGTGTTTATAGCTGAGTGTAGACTCTAATGACCGGGTCCCCAGGGGCAAAATGGGAAGAATGTGTACCGACGTGTTAGAGAGACAGTGATAATGAGTCCTCAAGAGGGAACGAGGTGTAAAACAGGTAGAGGGGAACCACAGAGGAACTGAGGCGAGAGGGAAATGCAATGAGAAAACAGGAGCAAAGTTACAGGTTTAAATGCATCCAGAGCTGCATGGCATACATGGTGCAGTGAAAAGGCTGATATGATTATGAGAATTGTACAGAACAATTAGGCAGCAGGACATGAGCTTGTTGCTTCTGTCTATGTTTAATAACACACATCACTAATGTGTACACAAGGCGTTGTCCCATGGCTGTTTGCATTAGTAATTTTGTAACACTGAACAAAGTACACAAGCTCATTAAAGCCCTGAAAAGAGAATAAAACGTGGTGTCTGAAATTTATCCCAGATAAATCCCAGACATAGGTTTTTTAAATGGAAAATAAAACAAAAACAACATACAGTGGTGTGAAAAAGAGTTTGCCCCCTTCCTCATTTCCTGTTTTTTTGCATGTTATTACAAGTCAACACAAAATGCAATTTGTAAATGAAGGTGTTTATTAATAAGGGAGAAAAAAAAATCCAAACCTACATGAGTGAAAAAGTGATTGTCCCCTAAACCTAATAACTGGTTGGGCCATCCTTAGCAGCCACAACTACAACCAAGTGTTTGTAATAACTTACAATGAGTCTTTTACAGCGTTCTGGAGGAATTCTGGCCCACTCATCTTTGCAGAATTGTTTTAATTCAGTTACATTAGAGGGTTTTCAAACATGAACGGCCTTTTTAAGGTCATACCACAACATCTCAATAGAATTCAGGTCAGGACTTTGACTAGGTCACTCCAATGTCTTTATTTTGTATTTCTTCAGCCATTCAGAGGTGGACTTGCTGGTATGTTTTTTATCATTGTCCTGCTGCAGAGCCCAAGTTCGTCTCAGTTTGAGGTCACAAACAGATGGTCGGACTTTCTCCTTCAGGATATTTTAGTAGACAGCAGAATTCATAGTTCTATTTATCACAGCAAGTCTTCCAGGTTCTGATGCAGCAAAACAGCCCCAGACCATCACACTACCACCACCATATTTTACTGTTGGTATAATGTTCTTTTTCTGA